>JASKDV010199334.1:0-11007 GCA_032466395.1 Aegires albopunctatus
TCTCTCTCTCTCTCTCTCTCTCTCTCTCTCTCTCTCTCTCTCTCTCTCTCTCTCTCTCTCTCTCTCTCTCACTTCAACAACTCTCTTTTTTTCTCTGTAACACATAGTTTGTTTTTTCCAGTTACTATTTTTCAACAACTGCCTAATTTATAGTTTTCCCACACTTTCTCATATCCCCTTCTCCAAATCTCTGTCATCATAAGATTTTTCTATGGTATCTGGTCATTCAACATTCAAACCCTGTACTGATATCTCCATCTTTTTCAAAGATCTTATCATTATTTTTTACATTGATTTTGACGGTTATTATGAGTATTTATACAATTTGTGCCATCTAGCATGATTTTATTCCATTCTTTTTTAAAGATAAATTTTATTTTACTTGGATTCAATAGGAACATTTTAGGATGATTTTTAGTACCTGGTGGTAAAAAAAATTCTGCTACTCAAATTTAAGCACTGAAAAATCTTTTTTTATAAATTTGCCTCGATTATAATTTTTGCATTACTGTATTTTGTGTACCTTTTTAAAATTTATTAGCTCAATGGAATATACACATAAAGCATGGCTGCGAATTCCCCAGGGTAAATTTGTAGTGTCCATGTATATGATTTATATTTTTTTGCTGATAGATAATATAATTTTTCTTCCCATACATGGATGTTTAAGGACTTGGATCATTGATGATAATATTCTCTATTAATATTCACCTTTTTTGTCTAATTCATATTATTATTATCATCATCTCTATCACTGCCAACACCATCACCATCACCACTGTAATCATCATCATCTTACCACATATTAACAATACAAGTAGACTCATCATTATCATCATCAGCATCATCATAAATCATCATCATCATCATCATTTATTATCATCATTATCACTAGCTGCCCTTTGCAGCATATTAGTAAACAAACACAATGACAAAAAATCTGAAGTAAAGCTTCGATGATCCTAAACAAAGAAAAGGAAGTGAAAGTGAAAGCAGGTTTGGCTTGCTCTGGGATGAATGGATTTTTTTGCCAACACACTGTTGGTAGAAACATTAAAATAAGATGATTTATAGACATATCTATTGCTAATGAGGTTTCTCACCTTAGGAAGATTATATCATTTGAAAATTTTGGTCGCAGTCAGATTAATGGTGTCATTTCAAAGCCTAAGTCAAATTAAAATAGTGTATATTTGCTTATGTGTTTATTGGAAGGTAATCGATATGATTATTATTATTATAATAATTATAATCACCATTTATCATTTTCTTGATATCTTATATTTTACATTTGCTTGTGATGCTGTCATTTTTGTATCCAAACAAAAAATGACCTTATTGGTTTTTTGGGTTGGTTTTTGTTTTCCTGATTAAATCCATTTACCTTAATGAATAGTTCAAAATTCGTCATTATGATATAATATAATGTTGCTTGATGAGCTAATTATTATTAGAATAATTATCGTTAGTTTCTCTACATCTTGAATGCATCCTCCATTGCTTTGAATGTAGTGTCTGAATGCATGATTAGGTTGAGTTGATTATGAAGCAAGTTTATAAATATTGGTCTGGATGTTGTGTTAAATATAGTTTTTATTATCTTAAATATTGCAAAGGAAAAATTGATTTTTAAAGCAGCATATACATAACGAGTACAGTGGTTCTGACAATATATATTAAATGTTTTACAAGCTATGAAAACTGGAAAAAGGAGTAGATTTATGTTATAACGAGTTTATTACATTTCCCTGCCTAGAGCTTAAGTATTTGTTTAATTGAAATTTTGGTATTAGCAAGCCAAAGTAAGGAGTTGCCAATGATTTGTGTTTTATAGGAGATGTAAAATGTATTCATCTTTTATTCTTCAATGATGACATTAGAAACTGCATCTCCTTGCCTGATAATTCTAACTTGGTATTGTTGATGGAGATGGGGCCATAACAATGATAGAAATACAATTGATTATTTAAAGAGAACAAGCTTATCATTGATTCAAAATAATGATAATTAAAAATGAATAACCTAAAAATCACGCAACTTGTATTTTTCCTATGTAATTTTACTTTTATGAAAAGAAAAAGTCTTTTGCTTTGTTACGCTATTCCAAATAATTTTGATAAACTCTCTATTTTTTTAATTCTATATGAAGTCTAATGGATTTAAATTTGCTCATTAGGAAAAGAGGAAGCCTGGGACACAATTAGCTACATTTGCTAATATTTTAATCGTTTTCAATTGACCGTGCATTCATTTCATTAACAGTGAAAAGGAAGAAGAAAGCTGGGCTCGCCGCTGCCGTTCCTCCCTCTACATCAAGTGATGATACCAGCATTATTGGACCTGGTACGTTGAATGTGTTTACCATTCCATTGGAGATTGGTTATTTTTGATTCATGAAAATCAGATTGCATGTATGGCTAAAGTATCTTGCCATTTTTCACCATTTAACCTGAGTGTTTCTCTACAATTTCTTACAGCCTTACGATGTTATTAAAAAACTATTCACAATTCAAGTAGACTCAAAATACACCAACATGCTGCATATCATCATGCTCATAAGATCATCATTCCCACATAATTTAAGGGCTAACTGAGTTAATTCTATTTAGATTTGTCTCAGCCAGGTGCATCATGGGGCAGAGGGTATTTATAGAAATTATGCTTTTTTTGTGGCCTTTTTGCTGATTAACTGTTCACAAACAGTTTTGTTCTACAACTTTTGATTGCCGAAATAATAATTGTTTGTGTAATTTGTATTTGCTGTCTATTCAAAACGAGCCATTATACTCTGCCAGCATCCAATCCAATCCAATCCAATCTGTACCATCACAGCTTCAGGTGTCTAAGTTGCATGTCAATGTGACAGTGTGTAGCTATAGAGTGTGGACAGTGGTCAAAATATTATGGCCGAAAAGACAATGCTTCAATTTCTGATTTATGAGTTTGGTTACAGCTGGGAATGAGTTCCACAGTTTAGCTCTGTCAGGGAAGGAAGAGAGCAGATGCGTATCGACCCTTAAAAAAATGGCAGCAACTGCATTGCATAATACTCTGTTATGGGCTGAACTTCGCATGCCCATCCTGGTTGCTTCCATTGAGGTTAACTCATCTTTTACGTCCCATTCCCAGGAGCTCCAGGGCCTTAATTGGATACTTTTGTTATTTGCTGGTCCTTGTTGTTTGAAATGACAAAAATATACAGATTTTATTGATCAGAGGCCTTCTGAGTCAATTATAGTTATTTATAGTCAATACGTTCTAAATTAAACTTTTTCAAAATGTCTCTAATTGCCTCTCTCTCCCTCCTAGATATTTCTGATATCGGCAAGCCAGTTATTCTAGGTCCAGATGGATTACCTCATATTGAATCAGTAAGTTCAATAGGTGTCTTTCTAGAATTTCAATGTGAATTATTTCAATGAGTAGGCTTTTATATTTATGTAAAGCATAAGGAACACAGACAGGCTTTGGTGTCAAATGTTTAACTTTATTTTAATGGTGTCCAATGCATCTATATGATATAAATGGAATGAATTGTTTGATGAAGAATATTGCTTTGAGCAGAATAAATCAGATACCCCATGAACCTTACCTTAACTATAATATTTCTTTCAGTGCCATTGGGCACACAAGGCTTGAACATTAGTCTTTTACTGAGTTTGGTCCAAGGCTGCTTAGTGAGCTGTTGTCCAAAAAGTCCAACCTGCACTTTTTCTTTCCTTTTCATCATTTGCTGCCAAGATGTTTTGGGGCCTCCCCTCTTCCTTCTTTCCTCAGGAGTCCATGCAAGGATACACAGCTGTCATCATTAGACCTTTCCTGAGGACTTTTCCGATCCAGTTTCATCTCCTTCTCCTCAACTCCTTGCTCATATTACTCATCCCAGGTTTCTCCAACATTCTCTTGTTTGGGACATGGTGTTGTCAATGGATGCCTTTCAATGACATTTCATATAGAAATTATCCAGCCTTCTCTCCTCCCCCTTTGTCAATCTCCATGTTTTGATGCCCCTATCATATTATATTGGAGTTTGTTTTAAAATGCAATAAGTGTAAAGATCTATATCTAAACCTTCAACCTCATTTAAAATGTTTTGGTTTTAAATCAAATCCTTTGTCTGTCATTTGCATCGTCCTCACTTTGCAGGAAGTGCCAAGCGTTAAAGGTGCCGTTGTCCCAGAGACTTTGTTCGCTGAGCAGCAACAGCAGATGAATATGCTTCAACAGCAACAGGAAGAGAAGTTGCAGATGCTTCAGGACCAAGATGAGGGCATTTCACGTCCTAACGCCTCACCTGTCCAAGAAGGGGAAATTGAGGCCAAACAAAAGGAGGCTCTAGCAAGGTACTATAGCTGGTGCTTTTGTTGTTTTGTTTTTTTTGTATTTGAGTTTTTATAGTAAAAGGGTCATATCAATATTGGAGATAGAATCAGAGAGAGAGAGAGAGGTGTGGAGAGGGGGGGGTCGGGGGGGGGGGGGGTTAGAGAGAGATTGAAATATAGAGAGGGAGAGAGAAAAAGAAAAAAAGAATATTGAAAGTGTTGCCAAAGCTTAAATATTCTTTATTTAGTGTTTAAATTCTGATTATGAATAAACATCTATTGTGGACTTAATGACCTCATGAGCTTTGTTTTACCTATTTGTTTCCATCTCAGACTCCTTGCACTACAGCAACAGATGGTTGGTGGAGAAAACATCGACAACGAAAAGGTGAAGGAGGAACACAATCGTAAAATTCAGGCAGCAGAGGACATCAGAACCAAATTGGACAGTAAGCAAAAGTCTTTTTTATTAAGATTTTACAATACAAATATGATTCACTACATAACTGTGCTTATGACAATTTACAATAACTATCGTACTCCCTTGACAAACATTAACCCAGAACTCTATGACAAGAGCCGTGCCGATATGCGAAATAAATTTGTTAAACTCGGTTTACGCAATTATTTTAACGTGCTTGTCCCAGATTTTCAGCATCTGGCCAAAACTTGAATGTCCCCCAAGGAGGATTTCCCTTTGATATGCAAATTAGTTGTATGTGTCCGTGTGTCAGTCCTCCGAAGGCGCAAAAAGTCTTGCAAAGGTGTGATTAAGGCCGTGATTGGAACCAGCTGCAAGTATCAAAGCATCCTACTTCAGTCATGCGCGCAAGATCAAAGATGCCAGATGATCCCTTGCCATTGCCATGAACCTTCACACCGATTCCATTTGATGCAAATGCGTGATTTTTATGGAAGGTTCGAGTCGGAAATGGTGAGAAGGGGAGAAAGTGGTAGTTTAACGCAAGAGATCATTTCTGATGTCTTTTTGGATGATTCAAGTCTTATGAATATGCAGATCAAAGATAACTCTTTGCCCCTACATTTTGGCTCCAGAGGCTTTGCATCAATGATGGTGTTAACCAATTTAACAAAACTATTTCTCATATGGGCGCTGCAGCCTGATAGACATTGAATTAGGACAAGACTCTCTTGATGATTAGACACATTACATGCATTGCTTAATTAATTGCACAAGTAGAAAGTTAAGGACTGGTTTTATCTTCACATCAATTGTCTTCGAGGAAGGTTATTTCACTCAAAATTATTCACAATTTTTAGAAAAGAAGCCATTTAATTATCTTCCCTGCATGCCTATGGAAAAGATCTTTATTTTGTTTTCTTTGTTGAGAAGGCCTGTTCCTTTTACTTCTTAATGGGGAAAATATGCGTAATAGACTAAGACCAAGCAAAATATGCAGGAATTAAACCCCCCAAATTTCCAGTTGCAAGCTAACTACACTTAGATCACGACCACACTCTCAACCACAGATGGATCAATCAATATTTGATGAAATTATCTTCCATTTTTTGTAATGTGGTTTGAGTAATTATAATAATTAACTCTTTGAGTCCCCAAGGGATTTTCATAGTTGTGCCTGCGCATTATTCGGCTTTTCTCTCTGTCCATCATTCATCATTTATAACTCTCTCAAAGTTCAAATCATTGTTCTGAATACTCACTCCTCCTTCTGATTATCCAATTCCTTTCCTTATAATCACATGTATATATTGCATAATCTATTCACACTCTGAAAGGGGCCATTTCGCAAATTGGGAGCTAGGGTGATAATATCCTGAGCTGGATTAATCAGCTTGGTGTCAAAATGAGCAGTCGTGCTAAGTTGGAAAAATTACCTCGGGGGAGTCAAGAGTTAAAAGAACAGCATAAAGATTTTTTGTTTATGTTTTACATTGATTTTCAGGCTTAATGGTACAGATTTTAATGATTTTTGAAATATTCCTCCAATCAACGCCGTTTACAGCTTGTTAATGAGACTTTCTTTGTTTTGCGTTACCAGAGGCAAATCGGAAAATGGAGGATGATGGGATTGTACTCAACATATTTGATAGTGTTCAGGATGAACTGAAGGTCAAGAATGAAATATTACAAGACAAGAAGAAGGAGGTGAGTCTGCATTCTTTGTCCTATAAAAAAAACAATGAAAGAAAATCAAAATAGCATTCGTATATAGCTCATTCCCACTAAGTGTGCTTAATGCGCTTTACAGATGCTCCATGGCAGGTCATTACATTACAAAATCCTTTTCAACTCCCTAGGAGGGATGCAGAGATGCAACCTGATGAAAGGCACTTCTCTAGCATACTGACAGGATCTGACTCTACCTATAGCCAGGTACTCATTGTAACCCTTGAAAATAGTGAGGAAAAGGCATGTCAATCTCCCAAGGACTCAACATTGTGCCCTATCAGAATTTGAACGCTTGACCTTTCAATCACCAACCCAAATGGAAATTTATTCATTGTTTATTAATTGGTATTTTCTCCAGATTGAAAGCCTAGAGAGGGACATCATTGACCTCCAATCAGAATTCCAGTTTGATCGGGAAGATTACCTGGATTCCATCCGTAAACAACAACGGCAGATTAACTACCTGGAAAGTGTGATAGAGAAGATCCACCCATGTCTGAGACGTGACTGCAACTACTACAACCTGGACCGTATTCGCATGGAGAGCAAGTACAACGAGGAGGAAGATCACTGGATTTTGCCGCGCATGTCAATTGACAGGACGGCATTGCCTGTCACAGGTAAGAATCCCTTGGTGAACAGTTTTATTATGAATTTACGCTCTTTAAACCCTTTGCTGCTCTCTCAATGTACCTCATATGTCAAAGTCATATTTTTAGGCATAAAAGTGCTCTTGCGGCATGACAGTGATGGTACCTCTGGTTAAATCCTTAATTCTACTGTGTTTTGAATAATCAGAGTTACATCCCCTTATCTTAAACTTTCTTTTTAATGAAGTTATGTTTTATATCCTAGTTTTTCTTTCATTTTGGTGATTTGATGGATAATTCAAGCCATACCACTCAAAACTTTAACTTCTTCTTTTCTTTTTCTACTGCCTTCAACATAGTGAAGATTCTGTGGACTTTAGAATTATGTAGAATATGCTTCTTAACAGGCCATGGTAGGAATTGAATTTCAAATTTCTGTCAGGGGGGTCACAGGTCACAGTTAAATTTCCTTTGCACAGAGAATGCAATTTATGTCTCCAAGGCATTTTCATGGTTAGACCCACTCATTTTTGTCTTTTCTTTATGTCCATCTTTTACCCTCTATAACTCTTTCAAAGTTCAAATAATTGATCTTAACATTTCTCCTTCTTGTTACCTAATTCATTCCCTTCAATTATAATATGTAAGCCCTATATTATATTGCATAACCTATTCACATGCAGAGAGGGGCCATATGCAATTTATGATTTAGGCAATAATATCCTGAGCCCGAAAAATCAGCCTGGTATCCAAAGGCGCGGTTGCACTGAGCTGGAATATTTTTCTTGCAGAAGTCAAAGAGCTAGATCTTTGTCACTAGTAACAATGAAATGTTTATTTAGACTAAAAAGATTTCATTGTTTGAGTTTGAGAAATATTTTGCTTTGCGATTAACATCCTTATTCTTAACGATTATTTGTTTTCTTTATCATTTTAATATATACTGGGTTATCTATGGGTTTCATTTTGTTGTATTATTAATTGAATGTATTTTCACTGTTTCCATATAGCATAAAATATTACTTACTTAATTTAGGCCTGTATATCAGGGATGAGCATAGATCATTGACAACACTTCGTCATTGAGCTTTGTTCCGTGCTGCTTTCTGTATTTCAGTCGGGTGGTACTCTGGCTCTTTATTTCTTCTTCAGTATCTTGCCTTCAGGTGCTGCGGGGCCTCCTTCTCTTCCTTTTCTCCTGCGGGTTCCAGGTCAGGGACTGGTGTGTGATGTTGGATGCTGGTTGATCATAAATTGTATTACATGAATTTGTTTTCAACCACACGTGATTCATAGTCATTGTTTTCACTTTCAGGAACTGTCCTTCCTGGTACCAAAATGGATTCCAGACACAGACCCAGTGTCGGCGGGGATATAGATGATGATTTTGATGATGAAAGACTAAGGGAGGTAATTCCTTCATGTTTTATTCTCTTCTTTGGTACCAGTTAGCAGTAGGCTTACCTCTCTTCATATTTATTTTATATTTCAAAACTAGTAGTCCGCCGGCCAGTAGGGAAAACCCTATCTGGGACCTCAAATTTTGCACAAAGGTAGACTGGACTCTGAGAAAGACACTGCAATCTGTTTGCAAAATTTTAAGTGTTCCCTTACAGAGTTATGGCTCCTGAAGCCCACAGGGTAAAAAAATTCGAAAAAGAATTATTCTTTAATATATATGCTTAAAATGCTAGCAATCATCCAGAAAACTGGTGGGAAAAGATGAAAAGGATATACTGATTATTGCATGAGTTACGCACATTGAAATTTTAAGTTTTAGTTGACTTGAAATGAACCTTTTTAAAATCAAATGGCTTATTCTCAAATTAAAAAATAAAAATAATCCACTGTATTATCATGAAACTATTAAAACAAATCATTATGAGTATAATCCAAGATATCAAACTTTGCATAAAAGTAGAATGAAAAGCTAAAAATATATTTCAACTTGTTTGCCAAATCCAAAGCATCACCTCACTGAGTTATGAACCCTGAAGTGCGGATTGAGAGAAAGAAGGGGCAGGCGAGGTTTGACAAATGAATATCAATGACACAATTTAATGATTTCTCAGGTAACCAAACAATTGTGCTATACCATATTATGCAGTTGAATAATACATGTATCCTGCGATCACTCACATGCGAGTGCTATTTGTGGTAATGCAACAAAGATTGACACTCAGAGGTTTTACTGTAATAAATTATGGGTTTTGTTCATATTGTTAAACCGCTAATTAATTGATATTTCTGTCTAAGTAATGTATTTCTTTTCTTATACTAACTTTAATGAGATAAAATAGAGTTGACAATCTTGTCATTATTCCTTTTTACCTTTGTTTTGGTATTTTAGGTAAACAGGAAAGCGATAAAAATTGGTGCTCTGACATATGCTCCTCAAAGAGTTAAGAATTCTGTTGAGTAACATGGTTACCCGGTGGATTGTTAATGCAACTCATAAAATTCTAACTTAAGATTGATAGGCCTTTACAGACATTGCATTGTAACCTTTAACCATTTTTTTCTCGCCATTGGCATTATTTCGACATTTCCTTGAAAGTGTAAAAAAAATGGGTGCTTTATGATCACCTACATTATCTTTAAATGTAATTTGCCTATGTAAGTGTAATTTCACAGGATCTTGCCATTGCTATTTATCTAAATTTCTAGCAAGTAACATGTCTATATTTCTTTTTATTATCAAAGTTATTTACCGTTGTAACAGCCACCATACTAATAGTTACATTGCAAACAATCTGGAATGTCATTACATCATTCATTTTCTTGTATAAAAACTATTTCGTTTTTGACCTTGTAACATGAAAATTTGTGATGACCATAATTTTGCAATTATGCACAATTGCATCCATTTATGGTGGCCCCAGGTCTATAAGTCTCTGACACATTCCACATCATATTTTGTTTATTTTTTAATATTCTTGTAAACCGTTGTCTGCCAATCTATCCATGTCTTGATATATACATGTAAAGAAAAACTCCATCAATGCATATTGAATGAAAACCTTAAAAACCCTTTACATCGATGTCCCGATTATGCCGGTTAAGACAATAGTAAACAAATAAATTATCTTAAATTACCCAGTTACGTGGTAAATCAATTGGTGAAAGTCAAAAGATAATGCATGCTAATCTACCATGTATCGGTCTCCTAGACATGTGCAAGCCAATGAAATTGCAATCTCTCTGTTCAATGGAATCCCTCACTATGGGGCTGTCAAATC
Organism: Aegires albopunctatus; assembly: GCA_032466395.1. Taxonomy (NCBI): domain Eukaryota; kingdom Metazoa; phylum Mollusca; class Gastropoda; order Nudibranchia; family Aegiretidae; genus Aegires; species Aegires albopunctatus. The sequence continues at coordinate 10,304 of JASKDV010199334.1, forward strand.
TAACGAAAACACTTTATTGCCAGACCAATGAAATGTGATTTGTTCTTTTTTCTCTTAGTTGATCTGTTATTATTACAACATCATGCATATATTGACATATATCAGTAGTACCAGTGATGTTGAAAGATTTTTTTTATTCTGTTAATTCTTGTTTATTTCTTTCCAGAAACTTCGTCGTGCTGAGGATCAGAGCCATATGTTTCAACCCAAAAGAGCATCACAGTTGATAAATTCTTCGGAACCAGTCAATAAGATCAGTAAGTGAATTTCACAAGGACGAGGCTCCACAGTTACCAAACATGAAAATGTGATTTACTTATTTTTATTGTTGTATCAAATTTACCCTTATCCACTACTTCGGCGATCTCAGGGTTTTCCAAGAATGCCTTATAAATAGCCAAGAGTTCTTTTCCATTCATATACACATTGGATTTCCTAGATTATAGTCCGTCTCCAATAGGACTTGGTAATCATTTTATCCTAGAAATTTAAAGATCAGGAGCAGAAGGAAATTTGAAAAATTTGGGGTTTTGATTGTTGTGTACAATCTTGCCTGTTCTGTATCTATTATATATTACGCTAGCCTCCCTGACTTACAATGTGTATAAGTAAAGAACTACTGAACGTACAGCCACCAAATGTCACACATATCTTTCTATTGTTCAGTACTGTGTTCTTAAATTCTTTGTTTTTTAGATTACTCA
>JASKDV010199345.1:0-11007 GCA_032466395.1 Aegires albopunctatus
TAATTTTGCAACATCGTCCCTATTTTCAGCAGTTATTCAAGTTATCGTCCAATGCTTCCATTACAAGGCTTAGGTGGCCGGTAAGGGGCAGAGTGACTCTAGATCTAAATCATAAATTAGATGCAATACAGAAACTTAAAAATTCATTTTCCCCCCAAACAATTATCAATTGGAATAAACTACGGTAAAATTATAGAAAAGAACCCGCCCACAAACTGCTGTTTTTTTTTTTGGTGCTAACCTCGTATTTTTGTGCCCTGAGAACGAATATGGCACTAAAAATCGCAGCAAATGCATGGTTTTTATACTATGACAACTCTCTAATGACGTCACAATGATATCAGGGGGTAAACCACCCTGAAACCCCCCTTTTCTGTGGTTTTTTTGTAACGTCAGGGGGGTATCTGAATCCCCCTTTCCTAGGGGGGTGAACCCCCCATTTCCTCACGTTTTTGATTAGTCAGGGGGGTAAACCCCCCTTTTTAAAAATTTTAAAATTTTTTTGTTACTTAGGCCCTACTTATCAAAAAAAATGCCTATCATCCCCTAAACGGATCTGACCTTAGTTTTCCTCGGAATCCTCGGAACAATTTGCGGCGACTTTCCTTATCAGATTCGTTCTCAGCACCCCAAAATCCATAAGAAAACATGTCTCCCGAAGCAAAGTGTGAGCGGGTCCTTTACTATAATAATACCTTAACTACCAGAAAAATGCATCAGAGCTGAAACCGTAGACATAGATCTAGATCTAGATCTAGATATCTATAGATCTATAAAACTAACCAGAACAGAGGAGGGCAGAAATTTGAGGGATTAGGAAATTAGGTGCATAGATCTACTCCCAAACCCTGAGCACTTGCATTCCACAAAGGATCCTGCTCAGTATCAATACAGATAGGTCTAGATCTAGGCCTACAGATATAGAAACATGGGATGGTGTGTGGCATTGTTTAACCTGTTCACTAATCAGTTTGGATTTGAGGAACGAAGTGATTAGACTATGACTATGTAGCGATGGTCGCCATGTTGAAGATGTCATTTCACGATCGCGACAGCTTTTGCGCATGCAGGATTCCTCCTGCCGTGATGACCTTTTGCCCACGCCCATTTCCCAGCCATGTCAGTTGAAGAAGCCTCTCGCGACAGTAGCATGCCTAATTCTTCAAGACAAGCCAATTTTCTACAGTACACCTTTACACTTGTTGTATTACATTTATGTCATATTTCTCAATTAACCAGCAAGCTAAAATGACAATTCTACAACATAGCCCACGACTCATTTGAATCATGGGAGGAATTTGATTTATTTTGAAGTTAAGCTGAGATCGAGTCAATGTACATTAATGTGAGTACCGAGTGTGAGTTAGGCTAGCTTTGTCATTGTCGAAGTTAAAAACCCCGCTGCGGTTGAAGTGCCATAAATACTAAATTTTTGATAAATTCCTTTTGCTGAGCATTACAACATTTTTCTATGTTATAATCTGTTGTTTGAACCAAAATATTGCAGCGATCTTTTACACAGTTGATGATTTTTAACAAATTTGGTCCGATCTCCTGAACATACCTGCTTCGAATGCGAATGAAAAGTGAAGTGGCCAGTGCCGATTGCGCATATGCGTCAATAACATTCACACCTCCAGGTGGGAGAATTCCAAGGTTCGCGCTCTCTACGGCACCCTGGGTAGGTCACGGTGCATCGCACGGGTAGATCGCGCTGCGCAGTCACATCTTTATATTAATGGAATCAAATTTAGGCTGCCATACCAGACCATGAGGTAGATACATTTAAAATTGTATCAAATTACAAAATGTTTGCTAATTTAAATGAACTTTCATTCGTGGCAGATTTTTCCCATGGCTTCCCTGTTGGCCAAGCAGAAAATGGGTAGTTAAATATCTATATTTAGATAAAAGAAATGTCGATGTGGAAAGCAATGGAAAATTACCACACAAAAGCAATATGCCTCTAAAAAATTGAGACTCTACTCCCAATTTCCTCTTTGCTCGGTAATGAGTAAGGTCAAAAGGAAGCTTTAATTTAACTGACAAGAAAATTATTTTTTTAAAAATAGTCAGCCTTTGCAATCATGCAATTTAGAAAGCAATGAGAGTTCTGCTCTAAAATTTCTATCTCTCATTCAATATACTTGTGGAAGTGCACAGAGGTGCCTACATTTTGTTCTTATCATACATTCAGTCAGACTAGGACTAATTTAAAATGTGGGAAGACCACCTCATTCTTAATTTTCATTGGTCCAAAATGACAATTCATTTGTTCAAGAACATTATGATTTACTTTTAATAAATACCTAGCAAGAAAGTTAGGATGAATTTCATAAATTCATTTCGCCGTTGTGACATTTTTTATATATAAAAGCTTTATAGTATGGTACCATCTCTGCTGTTTTCATCCACAATGCAGTATAGGCCTATTTCTCTTTATGCTCAATAAAGTAAATTTCCTAACAGTAGATTAAAATACAAACAATTTATGCTATTTTATGTACTGGAGACAGCTCAGTTGGCAAGGGCTAGAGGCAGCTCATTTATAAAGGAATGAGTTAAGTATAAAACTAAGAATGAATGTTAATTAATACTTGAAGTAATCTAATTTAATGTGCTATGGATAGCATTTTGTAACATTATTATTTTTTTACTTCTTAACAGGTCATGATCTTAATGAGATTCGAATGAGAGCCTTGGAAAATATTTTATCAAAATTAGAACATGGTTTGATATGTGAAGAGGATATTGTTCATGAAAAGCTTTTGTACATCCGCTTGTTAGAATGGTTTAACTTGAAGGATCCTTGTCAAAAGAAGGCAGAAATTTTAACTCTTCTCAACAGACTATCCCAAGTAAGAATTTCACTGTTAACTTCTTTTGTAACGTAGCATACAATTGCAGGAAAGAAGTGAAGTGGTCAATGAGCAGGTTGAGGCTCTTAGCTTTTATTCAAAATTGTTGATAAGTGAGTGAGAATTGTGAATGAGTTATGCATGTGAGCATGAGTGGTGCACGGACATATGTGTGTGTGGATGTTGTGAGTTGTGAGTAATGCATGCAGTGTGAGCAACACTAATGACTAATGATTTTATCATTGGTGGATCTTTATTGCCTCATAAGGATGTACTCTAGCTGACTTGGTATTCACTAAATTAAAGAGATAAAGAACCAAATTGATCATTTATTCATAAATGGAACATGGAGAAGGTTCCTACTTGATGTAAAAGTCAAAAGAGGAGCTGATGTTACAAGTGACCACCAGATAAAAGTGGCAAGCATAAACTTAAAACTCAGAAGAACAGATACAGCAAAACAAGACAGAGAATGATGTGACTTGTATGAACGGAAGGATATAGTATATATATAGCAAAAGGTTTTATGAAAAACTTAAAGAAGAGGTTTCAGGTACTAACTGATATTGATGACAACAATCCCTATGCTGTAAGAGAAATCATCAGCAGATGGAATAATGTCAAACAGGCCTACTCAGAAACAGCCAAAACCAATGAAAAAAATCTTCTTAAAAAATGCAACCCAGAAAGTATGCAAGACATCATTCCCAAGGGAAAATAGGGGTGGATTGAGATATTTTGAGTTTCAGAAGAAGGGAATGTTGCTAAAGCTACTTACACTGGATTCTAGAAGGGAGAAGAAGGTGAACAGAGGAGACAAGATTTAAGAGAATGGGGATACCACTGGAGTTAAATAAAAAACTTGCTTCAGAGATAGCAATAATGAATAAGACACATTTTGATATCTTTTTAATGTCTTTTAATTATATAATGAAAATAACCAAAATTTGGGCATAACATAATTGGTTTTTTGTTTTGTTTTCCTTTTTAAAGCACTCAGCTGGTGGGGAACTACTTCAAGACATTGGTGCAGTAGAGTTTTTGTCACAGCTGCGTTCTGACATAGAACCATGTCATCGTCCAAACATAGACCAAATATTGGAAAACATATTTCGTCTTCCTGATTCAGATGGCCAAGGACATGCTCCTGAATGCATTTATGTCAGACCTACGGACAGTGGTAAATATTATTATGTGGATGATAACGAATAAGCTGGCCTTCATGTTTGAATTATCCATGAATCTTAATTTTAAATACTGTATACAGTATTCACTCTAATATAAACCCCATCCTTAAAAGAAGGCTCTCCCCCCAGCTACCCGCCATTTCCCCTATGCCATACACAAGATTGGAGAAGGCCTACAGAAAAAACAATTAAAAAAACTTAGGCCTACCGGTAAATCGTAACAAATCTAATTACAATTTACACTGCTATGCCTACCTTTTACACCAATCTCACAAGCAAGGCACAGTGATAACAAAGCTAATGGGACACAACGGTCGCTAACTACACATTATGCACCCATACAGTCATTTCTCACTCCTCTCTTGCCATGTGGTATCAACACATCAGTGTTCACACATCTATTCACTACACATTAACAATAACAATTGATAATGAATACACTGACAAGACGACCAGTATCCACTGACTGAGAGTGAGACCCGATACTTTTCACACCTGTTGTATCGTTCATTAAAAGTTTCCGTGAACGTATGGTGTGAAGAGTATCAGGTTTCGTTTTTAGTCAGTGGATAACCCTGTGCCGAGTCCTATCTCTCTTTCTCCCGTCTCAGTTGCATCAGGTCTATTGATAGAACCCACTTCAATTGGGGACGACCATGCTCTATGAAGTTACTGTGAATCTTCCATCTGAAATGTCATTTTTGATACCCTATTACAAGGCCGCTCCCTCTCCCCCTTCATTTTCATGCCTGCGGGGCATTTATTAGATTAAATACGGTATATATATATAAGCATTTTCATTTTTGAAAAATCTATTATTTTCTTATTAAAACAACAGGATGAAAAATTGGCTTTTTAAGTTGATTTAGTTAATCAGCACACTTTACGTGAAGCTACCAAAACACCCCACAAATAAACGTTTACAATGAATGAATCCATTATTATTGTCTTAGGAGTTTTATCCAGTTTTCATAAATAACACATTGTGCGCTTTCTTTTTCCTAGCTGTCTGGGGAGCAAGTATGTCATCCATTGGAGAGGGCTCCAGGTGTCATGCGTCACATGCTTCTGAATCTCCAAGCCAGCGAATCAGTATGACCAACTTTGACAAAGCGATGCCCCAACACTTCAACAGGCAAGGTTACTTCACTTCACCAAGACCCCAAAATGCTCATCATCCTGAAGGGGCACTTGACAGAGAGACTGTTCAAACAGGGGCAGATTTTTGGAAACCTTTTGGGATTGAAAGTGAGAATTATTGAGTTTTTATCCTTACACGAGAAAGAGTTAATGGTTGATTTGTAGTTTTGGATTTACATAAACCTTTTGTTATTGTACTAGAATAAATATATTTTCTGTCGAATGAGCCTCCCCCTGTTCTCAGGTCAAGCTCCCTGTCATGGCAGATTTTTTTTTATGACCTTCCTGTTCACCCAGACTCAGCTCCAAATGGGTATCTGGGTCTACTCAGATTTGGCAAAAATAAGGTCAATGTGGAAAACTATCACATTTTTTAAAATTTTTTTTTTTTTTTGCATTTTATATAGCGCTTATCGCCAGGAGACCATTGCCTCTAAGCGCTTTTACAATGTTTCACTTCCCCTGATTTACAGCAACATGGAACACATAGGACAAGACTAACAGCCTTTAGGCGCTTATACAATTTTCGGACATTGACAACGCTATCTTAACGGCCAGGTACTCAATAACACCAGGGTCGTGTGAGGTGGATGGGACAAAGTGTCTTACCCAAGGACACACCGCCAATGACCAATAGTTATCGAGAAAATTATTGTCAAGTGGGATTTGATCCCACCAAGTTACCCAGACGACTGGTGAGTGGAGCCGTTTGACTTTCTTGTGTACGAACTGTGTTAACCACTAGGCCACTGAAGCCCCCACTGACATTAAGCTATTTGCCTTAAATTAAGTCAAAGGAACACTTTTCCTTTTCTTCTACTACCTTACTATATAATAATTCTTATTTTTTTAAATTGTCTCTATCAGGTTGCATCGGAAGATTTGTGTTTTGTTTGTTTTTCCATGATTTTTTAAAATGATTTTTATGTTATCCTTCTAAAGAGATTTTATGCCAGTCCACTGGTTTTCATTATTTTGCTTCAGGGGATCAAGAACCAAACTTATTCAGGTTGTCCACATTTCCTTGGCAACCGTTGACACTAACAGATCAACAAGTAATTGCATCCACTAATGGGTATGTTGATATTGATTTTGAAATCAGCTTGCAAACGTAGGTCTTCAGTAATTTATTTTAATTTTCATATCATATGCCAAATGTCAAACTAGGTTTTTGAATTACGGACCAAAAGTTGTGGTATTAAGATGCTTGATTTATGGTAGCGAAGAGAATAATGATATTTAATTTTTGTCAAATACCTGAGCTTCATCACATGCATTGGGCTTGCAGAGAGTTGAATTCACATATCTATCAAGAGTTTCCAGTATCTAATTTGACAGAACATATTGAAGTAATAATCTGCTCTGGAGAATTTTAGTCACATTCATATACAAAGTGTTGAGCCAAGTAAGTTACTAAATAGTGATAGTGGCTAGTTTCAAGTAATGTGAATTTATGGCCTTCTTACTTCTTGCATTTAGTTTCTATCATTCTCTCTTCATATTCCTTTTTGAATTTTGTGAGAATTGTGTTATAGGGAATTTAGTTTTCTGGAGCCTCCTTACCAACAGTGCATGCATATTGTTCTCTATTGTTAAATTTTTATATTACTGACTTGCTGAAATATAGTTGTTGATTTTAGTTTTTAAATTTATATAATTGATTTCTTATGTTTATTTTATTTCTTCTTTGTTCCTAGGTCTCTCCAAGCAAAAGAACCAGGTCTCCTTATAAGTGCATGTGAGTTTTTAGCAGATGTAGTCTTTCAAGATTTTCCTGCAGAAATTTTTCTTCAGCGTCCTGAAATATTAAAGGTAGGCCCTGGTTATGTCTATGAAGCCTCTATTGCATTTGGTCTCAACTTGTTGCAATCAGTCAGTCAAATTATTATTTCTACCTGTCTTATATTTCACAATTTACTCTCTTAATTTATGATTTATTAGGAATGCTAGGTAATGATTTTTACTGCATTAAAATGTTTGATTAATTGTTTGTTTCTTATTTTCTCATAGAGTCTCTTGTCCCTGGTCTCCTTGCAATCACCTTCTGATATGGCTGTGGCAGTTCAAGCCTGTCAGGCCCTTACCTCATACATTAGATGTCTTCAAACCAGAATCAGATTCTTTCAGGATCCAGTTTTCTATACATGCAAACAAGGTAAGGAGGGTACAAATTGTAGAGAAATGAAAACAAGTTAAACAGCCTTTAGATCTTTATTCTTTCCAACTTTAAAGTCAACTTATACTTGAGGCTCTCCTCAATCATAAGCAAAAGGAAATAATTACTTATATACCTCTTTGCCAAAATTAGATAATCAAGCTTTATATTTATCTCTACGTCTTTTTGTACATTTGTATGAAGTCATCCTTCACCATTAATTTTTTTCACACTTTTAGAATTTAACTCCAGTTCCCCAAGCATTGCATCATCCACCTCATCAAACAACCAACGCATCTCTGCCACTGGGAATGTCAACCCTTTGACAGGATGGGATGGAGGAAGACGTCTCCGTGGAGATGGCCAGGATGGAGACAGTTCTTCTAGCGTAAGCAGGTGAGTCAGAATCGTCTCCCGTGTCATATATCAGTGTTCTATGAAGTGACCTCATGTTTCCTGTCTTCATTCACAATTCTTAGATGATTTTGTTGAGATTGTGGCTTTGATCTGCAAGTATAGGCATTGGGAATGAGAACTTTTAAAGACTTGCATAGCAATGTATAGTAGTCTTCTTACAGTTCAATGTCATTGTCTTCCTTTCAATGAAATTTTGTTGGGGATCTTTGATTTTTTCAAAGTTGTAGCCCCATTATTATATAATATGAACTTTTCTTTTTCTTAATATTATTTTGGTTAAGGTATAAAGGAGATTTATAACTAAAGAAGTTTTCTACTCTTATCCCCCTTTTCTTTTAACAAAGTGTGTATTCAGTCTCGAGTCCGAATAGCCTCCCGTAGCTATTCGAACTCAAACTCCAATGCGCATCATGTAAAGTATGCGGTTGGAAAAGCTTTTTTCCTTTAGACCACTGTTACTTTGAATGACTGACTTTTGTTCCCTTTGAGGGGTTTTAACTTTTATCCTCTTAATTTCTCACTTGACTTCAAATTGATCAATTGTCATATAAAGGGGGTTTAGACTACCTATTGATAGTTATAACCCTTTGTTGTTATGAAATTTTGATTTTCAATTTTTTTCACTGCTTTGAGCTCAGATTGCCTTTTTCCTGTTTACCTTTGTCGTGTAGCATTTCAGATTTTGCAACTGTTGTTCACTTTTGATGTCACTTATACTTTTCTTAATTTGGGTCGAAAATTTTGGTCAGATCATAGAACCTGGGGAAGGCTAAGGTCGAATTGTCGGTACACCCTGTGATTGCGCATGCACATTGGAGTTTGAGTCCGAATAGCCACTGGGGCTATTCAGACTCTATTCTGAATAGCCACAACCTTCTTTTATAAGAACAGCAACAAAAAGTTCTATTTAACTTCTATCTCTCTAACTATGCATTCTGATTTTTTTGTTTAGATATATTTTCTCAAACATATGTCAAGATACCATTAACATCTTAAGGTTATGGGTCTTAATTATTACTCTGTTTATATTTAAATCTTCATTCTCGTCACATTTTTATTTTTATAATGTATTCAAGGGCATTGCATTTTCCCATTCACTTTATTGGCAGCATTACTTATGATCTAATTTTATTTTTATGCCAGGAGGGCAAAGAGAGTGCACTTTTCTTTGCCTAAGTCGGAACAATGCACATTTCTCTCACTAGTTGGGTGAGATCTGACTCCTTTGATTTTTCAAATAATGTTCCCATTCATGTTGGACCTTCTCTTTTGTTATGAAATATTTTTGTATGTCTGCATGTCTAACAACTTTTATTACTTTAATGTTAGTTACTAAGAGGATTTCAAGTCAACTCTCAGTTTTTATTTATGGTTTAGCATGTTTTGATAAACTGTTATACCACAATTTAGTAATTTGGATCAAGAGAAATAAGAAAATACGATGATTATCATGCTGACTGTCTCCATGTGACATTAAATGGTGGATGGATATTGTTCATATGATTCTTTTGGTTAAATATTATAGGTTAAATAATTATATAAAAGATAAAGTGCTAAATCAATAGTAATATTTATAATTACATATCATAATGTTGACATGGCTTATAAAAGAAAGCAGTACCTTTTCTTATTCCACATTTAGCCTCTTGCTCATTTAGAAAGTGTATATTGATATGCTCTGATTGATATTGTTCAGATGGTCTTAAGATTTAAAATTGATGTTTTTCTCATTATAAATGAATTATTGCCATTAATATTAAGGCTGCTTATTTTATAGACATCGAAAGCGAAGTGATTACATAGTGATTTGAAATTCATTTGCACACCTAAGTTTAAATGAAGTGGTATTCTAGTTTATAATTTATATATTTTTTAATTTTTTTTATGAATATTGATTTTGATGTTTAAAACTTTTACAATTTCATTTTGTCAGAGAATCAAGTATAGGACTAGAGCCGGGCTCTAACCTGAATGATGACCTTGACTTTGACGAAGGTCCTCAGCTCCAATGTCGCCAACTTACTCTCCCTCAGCTGTGCGTTGCCATCTTGCAAAGGGTTATGCCAAGGTTAAGAATGTCCAACGAGGCATTAGGGGTTGCAGGTCTGGAGCTGATCCAGAAGACGCTGACTATTTTGGTTTGTGTTGTAGATGAGGAAGTCTGGTCAGAAGCTTCAGAATCCGTCAGAGATGTTGTAAGTATATGGTTACGTCAAAACTAAGTTGATGGAGAAATGACCATGAAAAATCTATAGTGATAGGAGTGGGTTTGGGCATTCTGGTTTGGTTTCGTTTGCCAAAAAAGTATTCTGTAGTGCAGTGAATGCATCTTTAAGTGTGAATAATTTCTCTTAATCAGGCTCCAATATTGAAATATTTTTTGATGTTTTGTTTTAATACTTTTATTGAATCCATTCTCACTAATGTTTCTGCTCAGGCTGATCGTCTCATTGACTGCCTTGAAATTTTGGCAGAGCTTCTAGCTTTTCATCATCACAATCGTCATGCAATGAACCCAATAGAAGCGGATATTGGTGATCTTTCCACCCACAGAATACTCTACATGGGCTTGGTTTCCTTCATGACCAAATTTCTTACCATTGTGCCCCTAGAAAAGGTTTGTCATAGGATTATTCTGTATGGTTTATTAGATTTTGGTGTAAAAAAATAGTTACATATATCGCACTAATAATTATGATAATAATAATAATAATAATAATAACATTTGATATAGTGCCAACCTCTCACGGTAAACAAGCTCTGGGCGCTTTACAGTAAATAAAATACAAACATTGGCAACATAAATCGTTCAAATGAGAATATTGACAAGAGTTAAAAACAAAAGGCTTAATGATGTCAATAACATCTGATTATAACATAAGTGTCTTCAACTGCTTCCTGAACATACTTAAAGAAGGCTGCATTCGATTGTGCCGTGGAATTGCATTCCATGTTGCAGGACCAAAGTAAGAAAAGGATTGAGTTGCTGCCTTAATTTGAATTCGGAGGATTTTCAACAGCGTTTGTTCAGAAGATGAGTGCAACATTCTCTTTCCCTACCTGCAAAACCTGCAATACACGGCGGATAATTTCCTCTATAAATCGTGTGTTTAAGTTCCTTGTGAGTAGCGTCCGAGGTCACAGACAGGGTAACCGGTGCACGACGGAGGAGGGGGGGGGGGGGTTCCATAAATCTCGATAAATCTTATCTTTTCAAAGGCTTGTAACATGATAACTATATCATGCGAGA
>JASKDV010199356.1:0-11006 GCA_032466395.1 Aegires albopunctatus
GAACTCAGATAGTCAGACATTTAACATCCCTGTCTCTAAAAATGATTGCCATAGACATTCTTTTTCCCCTAGCACTGCTAGATTATGGAATAAATTGAATCCAGATATTAGAAGTAGTGAAAGTGTTGATAAACTTAAACATAGGCTACAAGATGAAATACTTAGATCCACATAGTTAGTTTGCTAACATAATACAGTAATATCTAATACTTTTTTTAAATTTATTTATTTTATTTGCGTATTGACACTAATTCTCATCCTATTTGAGTTTTGTCAGTTTATTTAAAGAAGAATAAGAATAAATGAACATTGAAGAGATCCACAACAACTGAAAAGATAATGAACAAAGCCAACTCCACTTTAGGCTTTTTGAAAAGAAATCTTTACAAATGTCCTCGAAAACTTAAAGAAACAACTTACAAATGATATATTTGTGGCATCGTGGTCTAGAGGTAGACATTTGGGCTGGTGATCGAAAGGTCCCAGGTTGGGCGCGATGTTGAGTTCTTTGGAAAGACTCTTTACATGCATTCCTCACCGTACCCAGGTGCAAAAAGGGTACCTGGCTATAGGTAGAGGATGATATTGTCAGTATGCTAGAGAGAAGCACCTTTCATTGGGTTGCACCTTTGTATGCCCCCCGAAGGGTTGAGATGGATTTTGCATTGTAATGGTCTGCCAGGGAAACTGTAGAGCACATTGAACACATTTAGTAGAATCGTGCTATATAAGAACGCTCTTTGCTTTATATTTACTACAATTACTAGAATACACTGCCAAAATGGGAAATTAAATGGAAGATGGAATTCCACCCTGGAAAGTGCCAAGTACTACAAATTTCTAGAAAACAGAAAAAAAATTGATTATCAATACAAAATACACAATCAAAACCTGAAAGAAACTAAAAGTGCAAAGTACTAAGGAGTTACAATAGAAAATGAATTAAGATGGAAAGACCAAAACAAATCAGTCTGCCAAAAGGCAAATAATACTTTAGCATTCCTAAAAAGAAACATATCTGTAAAATGCCCCAAAAGGATAAAAGAACAATGTTTCAAATTTTTAGTTTAACCAATTTCAGAAGATGGATGCTGTGTCTGGGACTCACAGCTTAAAACCCAAATAAATAACATAGAGAAAGTACATAAAAATGCAGAACGATTTGTAACTAATAATTATTTATATGAACAAGGTAGCACAATACATAATTTGAAACAGTTGGACTGGATATCTTTAGAGGAGCAAAGAGCTAGAAATAAAGTGGTCATATTCTTTAAAGCAATGATCAATGGTCATATATCCAGAAGGACATCAACCAGCTAAAGATCAGTAGAAGGAAAGCCTGTTTAGTCTTAAATAACAGCAACATATATACGCCAAACTATCACACCCATGCAAGAAAAGCTTTGCCCTACATTAGCAGCATTACAACAAAGAAGAAAGGAACAACGCTAAGTATTTCTAGTAATGATGTACAAGGTCTCATCTGATTTAGTGGATGTGCCCACAGAAACTGTTTTCCTAATGAAAACCAGACAAGGAAAATTAACTCAAATAAATTGAACCTCATCAGGTGCAATACAATATAATAGGCCTATAAAATATATACTGACTGGAACAAATTACCAGAAAAATACACGAAAAATACATCAAAGCCGAAAATATAAATGTGTTTAAAATCAGAGTAGGGATATGTTACATTCTCCAAAGGAATCCTGCTCAACATATTACATATAGATATAGATCTAGATCTAGACCTAGATCTAGATCTAGATACAGCCCTCCTTTTTTAATGTAGCATGAAGCAGCAATGAGTCACATTCTTGCCTGCTCGTGACAGAGCAAATCTTTTCTTTCAAAAGGATTATATGATTTACCCTCCCAGTCCATGTAAATTTTAAAACACATTTCTTTTATTATTATTATTATTATTATTATTATTATTATTATTATTATTATTATTATTATTATTATTATTATTATTATTAATAGGAAACTACCGACACCGTTACGGTACCATTTTCCATCACTTTTAAAAGACGTAGTCAATGACGCTCGTAGGAAGATCCATTTTGTAAAGTGACTATAAACATAATCACGTGACCCAATTGAAGCCGAAAAATACACCGGAAATGGTACGGCAAACTACTGTGGAAGGCCTAATTAAATACTATTCTGATCTTTCAAATTACTCTCTGACCGATAAGTAAAAGACAGGTCTAGGCCGACCGTGGATAAACCACAGAGAAAACAAAAATATAACAAATGTAAAATAATGAGCAATTAGCTATGACAAGTATATATAAATAATAAGATTCAACTATGTATCTGTCAGGATGGCCGAGTGGTCTAAGGCGCCAGACTCAAGGGTTATTCCTTCCTACTACAAAGTAGGTTGAGTGTTCTGGTCCACGAATGTGGGCGTGGGTTCGAATCCCACTTCTGACAATTTTTTTTCTTGTTCACTTGTCGTTGGTTCAGAGAGTTGTTATTATCTTCATAGTTATAATACAATTTAAAAGTGAACAGCAAATTAATGTATGATTCTGTATTCTCTTATCTTTTATAAGATTTCATTATTCATTAAGTCTGGTCTCAGTAGCATGCTTGGACATTATTTGTTGATTGCTATCTCTTGAAATAATAGTTTTTCATTTTGTTGGATTGAACTTTGTAAGGTCGTTTCATCTTCAAAGTGGCTCTATAATATTTAAAGCAGCCATCATCATTTTTATTTTAACGTCCATCTTTTGCATTCTCACCATTATCATCAGTACATGTATTGCCATCATCGTGTTGTTGTTTTGTTGTTGTTATTGCTATTGTTGTCAGTGTGTTATCATTCAAGAAATTTACTTTGAAAATGATCAAGTACGGTAATTAAGATATAATAGTAAATCTCTTTGTAAGTATGATCAGGTCTATACATCGTCAAACAATTAAATTTGTGTGTAGATTTGACTGTCTAGGAAAGAATTCAGCTGACATCATGTGGAAAAATGCTCTTTTCAATACATGTACAAATTCTGAAGAACGCGGCAATAAAAAAAATGGAATGGTGAACATATTAGATCTTAAACTAGGAAACAATCTTCTTCTTCTTCTTTCAGCCTGTCCCACAATCTGTAGGGTGCCGATCACTTCTGACCCTGTCCATTCAAAATAGGAATCAATCTACAAACATTAAATTAAAACCTATCACCTAGCTTACTATTGTCTCTGATTTTAATAAAATGATTCATTCCGTCGTTTTCAATGACCACTTAGCAATTAGCAGTAAAAATTCTTGGTTGTTTCCCTAACTACATTGTACATCTAGGCTAGTAGCAAAGATTATGATAAACCGAATCTATTAGATTATCTTATAATCTTTGCTAGTACATGTACATGTAGTGAACTACACAGCCCTCATTAATAGCCCAGGATCAGTGGCTCGGATACAGTGTCAATCCATGATCTTTATCAACTTTAGCAAAGACTAATTTAAGGCCTATTCGATTTTTTAGCTTGACATCTCCATGAAGATCTCAGCTTGGCACCAATCCGGAAAACACACTTAGATATAGATCTAGATCTAGTCGTCGCAAAGGGAGCCCGCGCAGCAGCTTCTTTTCGTTTTTGGCTATTCCACTCCATACTTCCAGATTGTAGTCTTCTGTCTTCTTGGAGTGGCAGAAACAGGTTTGATTTTATTGTTGTTTCTGTTACATTTGGACGTTTCACGGTATCGGGTTGTTATCCCTATGTCCAACCCCCTACCCAGGGGGACATGATTCTGTAGTTCACTCATAGACAGGTTGCCCTATCGAGCTCTTGAGCCCTGCCCGCCCATGGTTTAGAATCAGTTTTCCCTTTCCTTACTAGTTTATCAGCTCTTTCTACTAGATTGATTTTCGGGATTCACTCCCAAAGCATTTATATTTTACTGTGAGTGCCACGCAAGACAGCAGAGTTTTGATTTTTGAACCAGTTTGCAGTCTCCTAGATGGGAAGCCTTTCCAGGCTGACGAACCTCATCTACCCGCCCGAAGCATCTGGTTTTGAGACGCCAGAGACTCGCTTTCTCCTCGACAGTGGAACGAGTTTTTACGGGCTTGGGAGGTCTGAAGTCTCACTAGCGGGCCAGGAACTGGACTTAGTTGTCAGAGGCTATTTGAGACTCAAGCCTTAAAGAGCATTCTATATAGAATGGTGGGAGCTTTTCCCTACTATCACCCTCCGGCTATGACAATCTTAGATTTTATTCATGATACCACTCTTACGGAGCCCTTCCAAATTAAGAATGGTGTAAGCCAAGGATGTCTGCAGTCTCCTTTCCCGTTCTTTGTCTTGAGAAGAAGCCTTACCCCCCTCCCCCTCCCCATGTATTTCTCTTCTTTCTTATCACTCACCACTACCCACCTCCCCTCACCCACTTTCCTTTCCTTCTTCACCCTACTCCATTGCAAAAGACATATCTTTTTTCTTTCTATTTGTCAGAATTTGTCTTTTTTTGGTCATTTGCTTTTCTGTTGTTGTTGTTGTTGTTATTGTTGTTGTTGTTGTTGTTTCTTCTATTCATATGGCACAGCTTCCCACATATTCAATACAAAAAGACCTCAAAGCTAAGCTGGTGATCCAATCAAAAGTCATCGTTCGATTACTAAAATGGCTTATTGTTTACCATACATGTATACGTAGTTATTGCATCTGACCTTCTTGAACTGCTACTTGTTGGGCTAATTGAATGACATAGAAGGTCTGTGTAAAGCGTCCATGAACTTTATTGAATAATTAAAGGAGCAATAATTGCTCGACATTTTGCGACAATCAATAGAAATGCTGTCACTAGTTGAGGGTCATTCACATCAAATCCACTAAGAATTCGAGTGCCTCTTGCATCGAATGCATGGGAGCTAAATAGAAAAATAAACGTTTTCCTCCATTTTACCGCGATTGAAGTCTCTGCTCCCATCTATATAAGCATTGGTTAAAATTCTGATGTGAGTACAGTGTACTTGTACCGGAACATTAAAAAAAAAAATATCAGATGAATTTTGATTGAACATTCGGTTTTAGATTTTGACGACTTTGACGATTTTGAAAGTGAAAGTAAAGGATTATTTCAAACTATCGGGACGATTTGATTGTTTTCCTTTTTTAAAGATCTAAAAAGATAATGTAGTATAGGCTACGGTCACACTAAAAATTAAGTTCAGGTTCCATTTTCTCTCAAACTGTTCACATTTCTATCGAATGATGATAATCATGCATACCAATGGAAAGGTGAGAACAATGATACCTGTTTTTAACTTGACAGTAGTATGACACCAGAGATACAGCACTTTGAAAATCGTTTTATAAATCCATGCTTTGCAAAACGTGCACATTGCTATTACCATGTGTTATCAACAATTTTAACTTTTTTTTGAAAACGCTCTCTCTGTGTGTGACGTCACAGATTGTCGCGTAGTTCATGAGAAAAACAAAATTCAAAAAGTTAAAAACCGAGGAAAAGGTACAGTTGTTATACTATGGGGTGGTATTGCTGTAGATCACAAAACACGCCTTGTATAAGTCAATGGACAACTTTGTGCACAACAATACACAGATCAAATATTGGTAAACTGTGTAATTCCCTTTCTAAATGACATCCGAAACATCCTATATTTCATTCACGATAATACTCCCCCCGCCCCACACGCACACACATTTTATAGCATTCGGATTATGTTAAACTGAGAAAAAACGTTTCAACTCTAGATTGGCCACCAGTAAGCCCAGACTTAAACGCAATAGAGAAATTTTGGGGTATGATGAAATTCCGGCTAAATCCAGTCAGCTCAAGGCGAATCCAGATACATGTACTCTCATGCACCCCTCCCCCTCCGAACCCCCCCCCCCCAATAAATAAATAAAAAATAAATAAACAACAACAATAAACCCCACCAAAACAACAACAAAAGAACAAAACAAAATAAATCAAAAGCAAAAACAAAACGAAAATCCAACACAAAACAAAACAAAAATCCAAAACAAAACACGACAAAAAAGCAAGCAAACTTCATTTGTTACATTATAATAATGTTTGCCAGGGGAGAGTTCGTGTTTGTGTTTATTTTTTATTTGGACTCGGAAGATATATTATTATTAAGGATGACGAAGTAACCAAAGAATCCCACATCTAACCCACTAGCAAGCAATCTATTTCTTTAATGGGATGCCTTCTATATTAGAGGCCTACGCTCATAGCCTTCGAAATCTTTCTTTTACTTTGTATAAAGGATCGAAAATCTGAAAGGGCAAGGTAGGAGCGGTAGGGGGCGTGGGAAGATCGTGGAAGAACTGGGATATATCTTGCATGAAGCATCTTTGGTGGTTAAATATATTGACAAGAGTGTTAATGGTCTTATTTTCTTTTAAAACTTTTGTATGTAAAATAATCTCCCTTCACACCTTGCCGCAAAGAGAGGATTTATTGGCCCGTTGTACTGTACGTGGCATTCCCTTGAATAGTATTATTAATCATTCATGAAAGTGCATTACTATCAGCTCGGACTAGTAAAGTAAAGCTGTCAACAATGGCTTTACAGAAACTATTACTGAAATAGAATAATGGATTCTTATCAATAGATTGTTGTTGTTTTTTTTGTATCAAAGGATACTTTAATTCACAACACGTAAATTTTAATAACGATCGATTTATTAAACGATCAAGCTGGTCGCCGAAAAAACCGCAACAGGGTCAGTAGTACTTTACTTAGGGTAAAACCTCGACTTGACCTAGACATAAAGTATGTTCAAGTATGGATGATGCAAGGTTCGTTAAGCTTCTTTGTCAACAGGCCAAAATCGTTACACGAGAGATTTTAAGAAAAAGAAGAAAGATTAGTAAGTTAGTTATTTGGAGTTAAAGGGCCTCTCGGCACCCATGGAAAAAAACAACAACAAGATGTTAGGCTAGATAAACGAAAAACAGAAATGGAAGAAATAGATTTTAGAGAAAGAAAAGAAGTCTCCAAGACGGAAAAGAGCACTTCAGACGATAAGTATAATACATTTAAGAATATTAAAGGTAGCTAGATGGAGGGATGATTTATAGATACAAAAATCTCTAAAACACAAAAAAAAAAAAGAAGCTTAATAAAAAATGATGGCCATCAAGCCCCAAAATATGCATTACAAAAACCCTCTAGGATTTTTCTAACACCCTTTGTGTACAAGTACTCGGTCCATCTAGATAACAAGTGACCCCGATACTATTATTAAGTCAAGCAATGCACACACATGGGGGATGGCCACTGGGTATATGCCTCCGTCCCTCTCCTCAGAGTAGTGGACAAACAAGTCTGACAGACAGAAGATAGAATGCAGATGGGAGAAAAAACTTCCTCTCGACCTTTAGTTGCCTCATACGAAATGCATGGGGAGTACTCGCCTTGTCTATTCTTCCCTCTCAGTTGAGGATCCGGAACGCCCAGAGGGGGTGATAAATGAACCTTAGAGCTTTTTAGCAGTTTAGTTTAGAGAATGTTCATTTCAAATATTAAAAAAATCAATGTCATCAATACCTTATTACAAGAAGGAGCGTCAGTAGCCTAATGGTTAACACATTTCAAACACGAGAAAATTCCAGCAGCATCTTTTAACCAACATCAATCGACTGATGACAAGATGGGATCGCTTCCTACTAGGCGCAAAGTTTCTCCAAATTACAGATTATTGGCGATGTTTCCTTAGGTAAGACATTTGTTTTGCTTACTTTACTGGACTCGGAAGCCAACACAGCGTTGACGGTGTTCGAAAATTGAATTCGCACTGAACAGACCGCACGTATAGTCTTATATATTGTAATTTATTGCTGTCGGCCAGGGGATAATATTAATCAATATTAAGCGCCATAAACATGTCTATTATTTTGACATTTTTAATGGCATTGTTGACGTTTTAGCCTGAACTTTTATCAAAGTATAGTATATCCACTTTATATACAGACGAAGGCAAGATTGTTTGAAATCAATGAACATAGAAAGGTTTGATTTAGTTCCTTTTCATTTGAAATTAATAAACATTATTTTGAATCAATCTTGTTTTACACCTCTATGCATTCACTTCCTTTTCAAGATGAGTAACGTTAATTGAAATTCGATCTTATTGTGAAATTGAGAAGAACAACTGAGAAAAAATGAAATATCAAACAATTATTTTTGACATGTCCAAAATCGTTACACGTCGCTTAAAGGTCACACCACCATTACTTTATAAAGTTACGTAAATTCAAATGAAGATATGGAAAACAAAAGAAGCAGAAAACATCAAAATGTACAATCGAAAATAAATCTGGATTATATATTTTTTTATAGAATAGTTCAATGAAACCGTATTGGCGAATTCCAAAATCTCAAATACGAAATTAAATGAAATAAAAAAAAAAAAAAAAAAAAAAAATTCAATACACAACAATCGATATGGATTAGATAATGACACTTCCGTTTTTCTCTCTTAATTTGACCAATTTCTCAAGGTCACCTCCATCCAGTAATTAGATATAATGAAAGTAAGATCCAGAAGGATATGATAGGGTACGTACAAACCAGTGAAAGCTCTGCGCTTCTGGTATGCTTTTAACCAGTGGCAACGTGTAGGTTCAATTTCTAAAGGGTACAGAATTTTCAAGTAATAAATGATTTTATTATTGTAGATCTGGCTAAAAACTTGTGAGTCAACGTATCTTTTATCACAAGCAACTGAAAAAAGCCATAGATCTATAGGTTTACGAAAAGCATGAAAGAACTTCACATTTAAGCATAAAAACACTCACACCCGCTTTCTAACGGCCAGGTTTTACCTCTCGATCCCGCACGTATGGTGCCTGGTTAAACAGATTCAAATCAAATTCATTGTCATTCGAAATTGTGGAACACAGATTGTTGCATACGATTATATCATGGATTACTGAAACCCGCAGCTGATTGTAACCGTTATTTTTAGTTCCACCGAACGATTAAAAATCTTAGTATTACCAGAGATCTTTGGTATTCCTACACATATTATAACCCCTGGAAGTGTTTCAAATCGTAATGGCTTAGGCTTAATGAACCGTGAAGACTTAACGAATGAGACTAAGCAGCACATGATAATTGGTATTACTCATATACCGCTATTGCTGATCTCACCATCTTAAGAGTATTGTATTGTTATGGTCACGTTTTATATTATGTTTATATTCGCCGCCGCCATGTTTAGGGTCTTTCGCATTTGCACTAACTAACGGTAGTCAGTTTCAGCCAAACGAAACGTGTTGTGCTTTTCAGTTCTTTATTGTCTACGTGCTTCCTAAGCTGTGACCGTGGAAAGGAAACTGAAATTTCAGAGAGACTGGGATTAAAAAAAAAGGGGATTTCTGAAATTTGGCATTGATTAATAGTGTGGTTAGTTCATGAAGTTTACCTTTTTGATTGGTTACGATTCTGCTAGATGAGTAAAGAGTATTAAATCATTCATTGTGTACGAGTAAATATGAACTAAAGTTTTAACATTGAAAGGAATATAAACCCGTATACCTTTTCATTAATACTTGCACAGTTTTAAAGAACGAAATATTGTAATTTCCTTTATTCTGATTCAACGACTGCGAACATCCAAGCCGCGGCTATGTCAAGAGCAGTTTCCAGACGTGGTCGAATGCGCTCTCAAGATGAGCAACGCATTCAGATGAACACGACGTTTATTGAAGATGAAGTAGATGGGTATGATCTGGTACCATCTTTGTTTTCAGCACAGGTATGACCTCATTGCATTGTCTTGGTGTAATTGTTTTCTTCCAGTAAACGGTTCACTCTTTAAATTGAAAACTGGTGCTTAATATAGAACAAAGTTTGCATTAAAATGGTCTTCATAGACTCAACATGTCGAATGAATGGAATGAGAGCAGATTTATTTTTGTACCATGCTCTGCCACTAGTTTCATGTGCCTTTTTGGACGAAACATCTACAATAGCCTACAGTTAATTTTTCTTTTTATCGCAGACTGGAGTGTCAGTAAGTCAGTTCAGCCATTTCTTGGAAATGCGTAATCATTCGCAGGACCTCCAAGTTGCCTCTCACATTGCCTGTCGAGGAGGGGTGGGGAATCGAGGAGGAAAGGTTATGGCCATTATCAATATGGAAATCATCGTTGCATGGTTCGTTGGATTTCTAATCAATAGACATCAATAGTTAGGTTGAACAACACCAAATTAAAAATACAAAAGATTAACACCGGATGGGTCTCCCCGGGGATGTGTACTATCTCTGGTATTGTATGCTATTAACATTTATCACAATTATTTTCTAAATGACTCTAGGTACCATAATTAAATTAGGTTACATTGCAAATGAAGCGTCAATCACTGGCTTTTATGAGCATGAAGGAAGGTGAATATTCTAAAGAAGTAAACAATTTACATGTAGTTAACTGGTGTGATGCCAACTTTTTAAGAATAAATGTCTCGAAAACGATAAAAACATGATTTTGATTTCAGGAAAGAACCAACCTCATTACAACCCCTAATGATCAAAGGAGAGACATTTGTAAGAATCTAATCATATAAATACCTAGTTATGTAATTATCGAAAATAAATTAAATTTTACTTTTATGCAGAAAGCATCATTGAAAAAAAAATAAATACTATCTAAGAATTCAAAACCTTCAAGGTTCATCCAATTATTTTTCGACATATTGTATACTGCAATTATCAAAAGTGTTTGTCTTCTTGGCATCGCATGCTTTGGGTGTAATTGACAGGAAACGCAAATAAACAAATTTGATAAAATTATGAAAAGGACAGCAAATATCAGAGGCAGCGCCCCATTATCCTTTCAAAATCTGACAAATCAACAAGTATGAGAATGCAAAATGACAAAAACCATCCCTTATAATACATGTATCTATTATATATTACGCTAGCCTTAGAATGTCTATAAGTAAAGAACTACTGAACGCACAGCCACCAAATGTCACACATATCTTTCTATTGTTCAGTAC
>JASKDV010199367.1:0-20280 GCA_032466395.1 Aegires albopunctatus
ACTTTGTATATTGTCTATGATAGATTTTATCCGACCAGATTTGGGAGATATAATGACAGTTCAATATGTGAAAATCCTAAAGCTGCCCATTCAGTGGTTTCGGAGGAGATCGATGACATTGTGTGTACCCTCTCCTCCTTTATATATATAGATATAGTTCTAACTTTGTCCAACTGAGACAGCTACAGTCGTCATAATAATATGCATTAGTATCCTATAAGGAAGGCTTTTACATCTTTGTTTTTCTGCTTCATTTCGTCTTTGAATTGATTGAAATTGAATTGTTTTACTTTTGATTATCAATTTGTTGGATATACCAAGCATGTGGTATGAATTGAAGCAATTTTTCCAAGGACTGTCTATGTTAGAGGAAGCAAAAACTGGAAGACTTCATTCATTGATATCACATTGATATGTCGCCAATGGAATTGTGGTTAATGCTCTTGCTGGTTATTGGGCAGCCTGCAATTTTTTTTAATTCCTAGTAGTGGGACCAATTTGTTGTGAAATGCAAAAAAATGTATTTAAGCTGTCCAGATTCAGATTGACAATCTGGACACAGAATTGGAAGTTGTTTTGTGTTTTTTCTTTCTTTTTTCTCAATCGTTTTCATTCAACCCGTCTAGGTTGAAGACATACATGCTAAAAATGAAAAATGTTGACAACTGGAGAGAAGCTAATGTTGATGTATGAAATAAGAGAAAAATGATTGATAGAATTAGATTGCAGGGCTTTCATGGTAGATAACATAATGGTTTCATCTGATACTTAGAAGTTGATAATTCTTCTTCAGGATCCAGAAATTGTCCGTGGCATTTGTTCTTGGGTGAGAAATGCTGTAAACATACCTTTCTTTGCCAAGTTGACTCCAAATGTAACAAATATTGTTGACATTGCCAAAGCGGCCAAAGAAGGTAAATACTATTGATTATGTAAATGCTGATTGTGATGTATTGGTGGTTAAGAAATAAAAACAACAAAGAAAAACAGAAGAATTTGAATGAATTTCCTTTAGTTCTTCTTGATACAATTTCAATGTTTGGTTCCATCAGAGTTTTTCAAAATTAAAATTTTCATTGCTTAATCCTAAATATTCTAGACAAACTTGTAAGGGAAAAATGAATGCTTATAGTAGATACAAGCAATGGATAAATGGCCCATGTTGTTGGGCTGTTGCTAGGTTTGTTTGGGGTTGGGGTTTGTTTGATTATTGGGGGGAAGGGGGATTTTAATGTATATTATCATTTTTTTCACATAAGCTCTGGTATGAAGTTCAAATTAATATAAATTTATATTAATTTGAACTTCATACCAGAGCTTATGTGAAAAAAATTGTATTTTTATACAAACAGCTAAAATGAATAAATAAATAAATAAAGCCTTTATTATCCCTAGGGCACTTTTTCTTTTGGCTTCTCTTGAGGGAAGACCAAGAGAAACCTAGCGTCGGCCGCAGAGCAATGCCGCCAGGACAATAGGGGTACATTATCTTGCCCAAGGATAATACTAGTTGCTGAAATGGGGCATCTTTAATCCATATCAATATGGAAGTCTTCATTGCCTTGATTATCATAACATTACAAGTCAAATTAAGCATTTTTATTTTTATGTGATTCATGTAGTTGTATAATGATGATGTCTCTACTCTCGCCACTATTTTCCATATCTATAAAACGAATGGTTTCAATATCTTTTTCTGATTTATGCCTTACGTTTAAGTCAAAACAATGAAATCTTTATGGATAATTACTTAAAAATTAATCTGCTTATCTTATTTCATTTATATCAGGAAAAGCTGATGGTGTTACAGCAACAAATACGGTTTCTGGTCTTATGGGCCTGAGAAACGATGGATCTGCATGGCCAAGTGTTGGCAAACAGCAACGCACAACATATGGAGGAGTTTCTGGCAATGCTATCAGACCTATTGCTCTAAAAGCAGTTTCTGCTATTGCCAATGCCTTGCCTGGTTTCCCAATACTTGCCACAGGTGGAATTGACTCAGCTGATGCTGGATTTCAATTCCTACAAGCCGGAGCATCAGCTTTACAGGTATTACGACAAAGTCACATACTATTTAATCGATTGTCCACAGGCCATCTAAAGTTTTTGATTAAATAAAATAAATCTCAAACTCAAGATAAAGGAATGTGATAATAAAATTAAATTATTTCTCACAATTTTCCAATAAAAAGGTTGAATCTTTAAAGTTGGGTTTTGTTGTCTTAATTTAGAAGCTTTTCATAATTGTAATTTTATTGAATTTTCAATGTATTTTTATACTTTTTTCTTTAGCCTTACAAATAGAATATTTTTAGGATAAAGACTGAAGTAAAAAAAGAAATATATTTACATTAATTTGATTGCATTGACTAAGCTGATGATTAATGTAGGCTAGCTAAAACATGTTGTTGTCATTCCTCCATTATCATCTTTATCAAATTTTTTTACATTGAAATTATAACTAAACTAAAATGACAATATAAATACAATTTATATATAAATATACAGATTTGCAGTGCTGTACAAAATCAAGACTTCACATTGGTTCAGGATTACATCGTTGGTCTGAAAACATTGCTTTACCTTGAAGGTTTAGGAATCTTCAATCAATGGGATGGCCAGAGTCCACCAGTGGAAAAACACCAGCAAGGAAAACCAGTCATTATGATATCCGACATAGTTGGAAAGGTAAAGAATTGAAGGAAGAATTAGATGGTATATATAATGTGTAATAACGTTATTAATGTCATCTAATTGGCTGATAATTTCTTTAGGTTTAAAGAGGATTAGATGTTTGTAGTGAAAAAAGCATTTGCTTTTTGATCAGAGCGTAATGAATTACATCTTGCTTTCAACATCTGTTCTTTTTCTTTATGTTTCAATCATAGAGCAGATAATTAATCACATTGCCCCATCCGACACTGATACCATGGTTGTTCTTAAGATAATGTGACCTATTTTTTTGAAGAAGAGCATATGTCACTCGAGCCATTTTGAGCCAGAGCGTTTAAAGTTAAAAATACAGATTCCATCAAATTTTAGATTAAGGTCATTTCCAAACAATCAAAATCTTTATCTTTCATGAAAACTTGTTGTTATGGCTATAATAACCATGTTTATTATTAAATTAAGGAATTTTTTGGTCTCTTATTTCATCAGCTTTGATTACGAAAATCAATATTTTTGACAACTTTATTGTCAAATTTAAGATATAATATAAGTCAATTACCGAGCTAGACTACATGGGTATCTATGAAAAGGATAGCCCATCCCCTTTTGTTATCATTATCAACCAATCAAATGCCCTCTCAAAGACCATCTGATCAAAAGATTGACACAAATAATTGGACATGAGAGAGGTTGAAGAATTTAAATTGTCAGTTTTTCACCTCGCTGTGTTATAGTAAACTTGATGTATGAAACATGGGTGGACAGGTCTTGAATAGGACTTTTATTTCATGTAAGTAATGCTGTGATGCACCATGTTGTTGAGGCAGGAGGAGGAGCCAAATATAAGCTAAATCAAGGAAAATCGTGTTGTCTGAACTCAAAGCAAAATGCTTTATCTTGCCTAATGAAATATGATATAACTTAGCTTATGTGAAAGATATAAACCATTACTAGATGTTCTTTAAAGAAACTTAAGTTTAATAAACTTCTTTTGAACATTATATTGATTTGAGAATTTCATTCATTTAAAGAGAAATATTTACAAATCTGATTAACAAATTATGGTCTCCTAGAAGTTAGGTAGTTCACCAAATGAACAGGTCAGAATTCAGTAATGTTCTTTAAACTTTTTTAAACTAAAAATATTTTTGTTGTTTAGGGTCTGCCCTATTTTGGCCCATACAAAAAACAAAGGGATACAATCATAGCTGGATTAAAGCAAAAATTTGACCTACTAGAGAAGTCCCAGGAAGAAGAACCAAACAGGCCTGCTAATAAGATCAAAGAGGGTTCATCTGTCCCCACTGTCCAGGATATGATTGGTAACAGCTTGTCCAGAATCACTTCTTACTCTGGTCTTGATAACACTGATCAAGTCGTTGCTCTTATAGATGAGGTGAGTTCTATTTCATTAATTTGAAAGAGTGTTTGTTTGTTAGCTTTTTGTTTTCTGTTCCTTATTAATTACAGTGCAGCCCACTTATAGCGACATGGTCAGGACAGCGGATATTATAGTCGTTATAACCAAAAGTCGTATATCTTGCAAAAATAAATGGAGATCATTCAAAAAGGCTAGAAACCAAAGCCATACAACAAGGTCGATCGTAAACTAATGTTTGGGCCTAAAAAGGGCCGTTTTTAGAGGTTAGGAGCATTTACACTGGCTGTGATAGCCTAAGCACATTGAATTTTATTGGACGACAAGCCAGACTCTTCATTGGATTGCTATTTTGGACTTAATATTGCCGACTCAGACCAAGTGAGGATGTCGATACAAGCGGAATTATCAAGTTTCATGTTGCTTTATTGGATATTACATTACTAATGATATATAAGAAAAAGAAATGGGACATTGATGCAACGTCGCTTTAATCATCCAAATACCACCTTGAAATTATTACAAGAAAAGCATCTATCAATTCGTAGAAATAGCCAATGATCTTATATTACAATATACATGCCTATAATTTGGCATATGGAAATTAAGGAATAGATAAGACTATTACATATCCAAAGTAACTAACTAGGATAATGTTGAATGCTCACAAGATGCTAAATAAAACAATGTTCCTTCGCTGATCTGGAGAAGTGAGGAAGATCTTTAAAATCTAGGCAAGAGATGACCATGTTTTTTTTTGTTTCATCCAGGTCGACGAACAGGAGACAATAAAAACAGAACAGTCTCTTATTATCTAAACTAACCATTCATGTGATATGTACCAATTACAACAAAATGGACGTTTGTTGGCTTATAGTTGAAAATTTTGGGGTTGATGGGGCCTAAGAATTTTAATGTGTAATTTTTCTTCAAGTATTAATCTGCTAAATGACTGGGCTAGATGCGTTTCTTCATGATTCATTTCAAATTAAACCATGCAAATATAATAAAGAATATACAAAGATGAAAAAGCCTATTTTATAGTCCGAAATACGTATAGTTAATATAATGTCAAACCTTGATCTAAATACAAAGTTAAATAGTTTCAAATGCCGGTTAACATAAAAATCATTTAAAGAATTGATATCAAGCCAGAAAAGAATCAAGAGATAAAATAATGACGTTCTAATGCAACACAATAACGATAAAGTAATCTTAAGGTGCATCTTAATTAAATTAAACAAGGAAAGAAGAGGAGAGGTGTGAGAGGTGACAAAGACCTTCTTATCTAAATTTGTAAAGACAAACAAAGACTATGTGTGTCCCTCCGCTACTCTCAACCTATTCCTATTGTCTTACTGCTGCACAACAGCGATCAGCATCTCCATCGAGGATAAACAGCTTTCTTCTAATTCGCCACAAATGCGCAATGGAAGGAGCAGGGTGAATTCTTGCTCCAAAGAAGGTGGTTTTTTGCAAGAATTACTATTACGATCACAGTCCCAGCCTCCCCAGCAGCAGACCACTAAGTAGAGGGTTGGTTAGCACAAGGGATATAAGTATAGGGCCATATTGAATCCTGCTCCTCAGTGCTTGACTTCGAAGAGGAGAGGGGGAGAAAAGACCTTAGAGTAAGAGATAGTCTCTGCTGATAGAAAGTGGTGATCGAAAGGTGTTTATTAACAAGTTGAAGACCAACTTCCCTTAGGTATCACTGCTTTGTTAGTAAATAACACCACAGCACCAAACCAGATTCTATTGTTTGTAACAGATAAATAAGCCTATACAAATATAAAATAATATTTTGTCATTTATTAATTAAGGTCCTTTGCTATGGTCCTGCAATCAGGTGGATCCTTCACTCCTCTCGCTCCATGGACCCGCCGCCACTGCATTTGTTATATTTTTGGAAGCTTTGTTTGACGAAAAGGCAATTCCAAGTTGAATTTATATGATTAGTATAATTATGAGGAATGGTGATTTGTGTTTAGTCGTTGTTAACTTATATTCTTTGTAATATACATTAGCATTTTACACCAATATTATTACCACCAAGAATAATTGAATATTTTCAGGACATGTGCATCAACTGTGGCAAATGTTACATGACCTGCAATGACTCAGGTTACCAAGCCATCAACTTTGATCCAGAAACTCATCTTCCTAAAGTCAATAAAACATGCACAGGTAATGTAATTAGTTTTTGTTTTTAATTTACTATTTCACCATTCAATTTACATCAATTTATAGCTATTGTTTCATATAATTATGGGCTTTTTTTTTAAAATATATAGTTTAACTATTCAATCTTTACACTTTATAGTAATAACTTATCATTAAAAACAATAACATATTTTTATAGGCCTATACTTATTATCATAAGTAAAGTAAAACCCCATATATCAACTTAAATTTGAAAAAAACAATAACCCAAAAAACACCCTTACATTGACATCCCGATTCTCTCAGTAAAGACAATAATACGCAAATTATCAACTTAGATTACTGCCCCTAGCCAGTAAATCGGTTTGTAAAATATCAGTATCATAAATTAATGAAAATGCACTATTCCACCAATGATAACCGTCTCCAAGACCTGTGTATGCCAATGAAATTGCATGCTTTCTTACCAATGAAATCTCACATTCTAGGGCTGTCAAATCCAATGAAAACACTTTATTTCCAGACCAATGAAATCTAGTATATTTCTTATCGTCTATTGAATGATCAGTTTATCGACATCCTGCATTTATATGTTCTAGGTTCAAACTTTGTCAATTTAAGCTGGGTGCACTATAATAGATCTAAATGTTTAAAGGCTTGGTCTGCTGTATAATTTGAATCAGAAAAGGAGCTGGGCCTCAATTCAATGAGATCAAGCCCCTTCCCCCCAATTCCACCAAGTCTCCCAGGCTAGTATCGGTGAGTGGAGCTGCCTGAGTTTCTCGTGCTTGAACTGTGTTAACCACTAGGCCACTGATGTCCCCAGTTGTTGCCTCATTAGTTATAAGTTCTCAATAATCTTTCCATTTCCAGGATGTACCTTGTGTTTGTCAGTGTGTCCTATTGTTGATTGTATCAAGATGGTTCCCAGAGGAGAATCCTACATACCTAACAGAGGAATTCCCATTGTTGATAAGAAAGGGCCTGAAGTCATTTTGCCAACTAATTAAAATTGTACTAGCAAGAACAAGGCTACCTCTCTATGTCCAAATTTGCATTTTTTTTATTAGTGATATGCATAATCAGCATGCTCATTTCCCTGATCAATAGATCATTTCTGCTACTTCCCCTCTTTTCTTGTACTTTAAAAAAAATACCTATGCCCAACATGTTTGATTTTTAAATTATATTGTTATTGAAGACCAGTTATTTTTAAAATTTGAATGAGCTGTGAAAGTACACAAATATCTAGCAGGGTCAACTCTAGCCTTGACATGTACTCGGGCTCATCTCCATTCGCACCATATTATTTCATACAAACATCCACCATTATTTAGTAACCTTAACTAAGTAAGCATTATCCAGAACGATGAGGACTTAAACATATTTTATTAATGTGTCTTTGTGACATGATGTCTAAATTAAAGTTGACTATTGCAAGCTTGAGGGGGTTGATTTTGGTTCATTTAAATCACGATGGTTCTCTTTTGAGAGCTATGGTTTGAGTGACAAATTTGTTGATTTTCTTGATTTGCGACTCTGGCTAGCGCAGACCCCTGCAGCTACCAATGATATCTAGGTACATAAGTTAAGAGCGTATAGTTCATCTTGAAGATAAAGCTACTCATATTGAATAGTATTAACATGAAATTGACAATTTGTGAACATTTTTTCACATTCCATGATACCGGTACATGTTTTTTCATATATATAGTATAGATATATACCTATAACTCATAGTCATTGTTTTACTGCTGTGGACCCTTTCCATTGTCACTAAGATAAACCTTTGTCATATCTTCATTGCTTTTCATTTAGCTAAATTGCCAGACATTCTGAGACATAAAATGAAAATTTAAATTACATGAGCAAAAGAATTGGCAGCAAATTCTATTTGTTAAGCTTTGAGTCATTTGGCAATGTTTTCAACATTTAGCAGTGAGCAGGATTTTTTTTTCTATGGCTCAATATAGTAATAATCTCACAGTGACATTACTCGATTAAGTAATTGATTGAGTCAATTTTTTTGTGCAGCACTTTTATTACTTTTAAATTTGAGCAGCACATTGTAAGAATTTCATTTAGCCACATTAAGTAATATACAAGAATGATGAAATATTTTAAAATGAAGTGTATATATTTATCAATTGGCTTGCAATGTATAGCAATCAACCTGACCTAAAAATTTGTGACAATTAAAGGATTGCCTAAATAAAAGGCCACTAGCAGTATTACATTTATCTCTAAACAGAAACTACCATTTATTTGTCCATTCATAAAAAAATTACTCTATACTTATAAGAGCTGCAACTTGATATATTTGTATAAAAGTATTATAGTTCTACCTAGTCCTTTTACAGTCTACCGTTGTTAAACTGACTAAGCCCGTCACTTCAAAAAAATGTCCAATTGGACGATTTGTCGGTTTATCAACTATACATTTTATCCTTCTAAAGATCAAATTGACAGGATCCAACATCAACCAGCAACCAGTATGCTCATAAAAGTATCAAATGGACAGTGGCTGACGCCAAAGCCTTAATTTATTTCCCAACAAAATGCCATATGATTTAGTTGTACCGATACAGAAATGATTGCTAAGACTGATTTTTAGGTCATTTTCACATCTTTCATCCCCTCAAGATATCACGCATGAATGTTAAATGAAGATCGTAGTCTCAAGTTCACTGTCATACTTCACATCTGGTTTGGTTCAAATACTATTCAACAGCTTAGTAGCAGTATGAAAACGAAATAGGGGGAAATTTGCTTTCTAGGATATCATTATCAGACTGCATGATAGAAAAAGGAAAGGGACGGTCAATGTGAGACAGAACATTTTGGTGAAGGAGAGGGAGGGGAGTACATTTGAAGTGTCAGTTTTCTAGGCTGTGTAGGTTTAGAACTGACTCCTTTTACTGTAAACGATTGTCTTTGTAACATCACTCTATTTCACTGCAGTAAACCCAGATCCACATGGGTACATATGTCAGATTAACAAACGGTATACTAACTGTAAAATACTAAGTTGTTGCTGAAAATGAATGTCATAGTCAGAACCACAAACTGTCTGATTTCTTATAGATCTAGACAACAAAGAGAGACATATTTTAAGTGTTGGTTTAACAACGGTAGACTGCAGTAACAATCGTCAAAGTTATTTTATATATTTATAGCACTTTAAGCCTGCTTATCGCAGGGTAAGGCACCAAATAAAACTTATCTATTATTATTATATTATTATAACTGTAATTGTAGTTATATCTATGTATTCTGCATTTAATAAAAAATGTAATAAAAATGTTACATGTAACTACTAGACTCATCTCAAGCTTACCAGATTGAATGTGCCTGTCTTATTGTTTGCTTGACTATGCGGTATAGAATGAACATGACTTAAAGGATATCCTTGTGGTATGAGATTTCTAACTGAACTTCATTCCTGATATAAGTTACATTTATAAGGCATGTGGCGATATGTTAGACTAATATCGTAGATTAGCAATTTTTGATGTAAATAGAAAATAATGCATCTTGAACTTGTGTATATATTTACTGATTTACATAAAAAATTGTTTTATAATGTCCCCTAATGATCTATTTTGACAGTACATGTATTTTTAATTCTAAATTAAAATCAACCAACAGATTAAAAGAAAGTTTGTTTCCATTGGTATCTTTTGAACCTCAACTTCAATTACTAAGCCAGGGGTCGGCAACCAAGGGCAAGCATATCCAAGCTTGGCAATTTTCGGTGCACGTGGTCATGTCACAGGTCAATTCAAAATTGTACAAAATGTCCACTAGGTCACAACAGCGTTTCTCCGACCCTTCCTACTTTATACCATGTCCCGTCTCGATACATTGATTTTTACACCTTTGTATGTTAGTTTCATTATTAAATGGTATTTTAAGTATAAATTCAGAATCAACTTTAGCATCAATGTTTGTTGATTTATGCATGTTTCCACTGATAATGATAAAACCCCAACATGCACACTTTGATGAAACCGTCCAGCACATTGAGGACCTTCGTTCACAGCTTTTACCACCTTCACCAGATGAACACAACTCCCTTTATAGCACAACAGAACAGCTAAAGATGACCTTTATCTTTTATGCCATGGTTACCAGCTGAAGGACTCACGCCAAGAAGGCTGCTGGATCGTATATTAAGTAAGTATGCGTGTTTCCAAATATTGTTGTGTTAAATATGGCCGGAAAAACTAAACAAAAAAAAAAGAACCTAATAATAATAATTATAATAAGTTGACTTATAAAGCACTTTACACCGAAGTCTCAAAGCGCTGTAACTTATTATTTCAAGAAAATTAGACAAAAGAACAAGGATTTGGAGAACAAGAAGATAAAGCTATTTGTGATTTCTGTTGCAAAAGTGTTTGTTTCATGTTTGTCTCACATCTAGTGTATAAAGGTAGGTTACATAGCAGTGTGCGCTAGCTGAGTTGATGACAAGTTTTAAGTTAGTACAGTAGAACACTAATATAAAGAACAACCCCGGGATAGAAAAATAGTTCTTTATATCAGTAATTTGTTGCTTCAGTCAACCTCTTTACGCTTACATTCAGTCAGTTCCCCCCTACCCCCACCAATCCCAGTCTTTTCACACATTCTTCATGCCAATGTTTTTCTTTCCCCAGTTTCGATATCCTCATCGTCTTGCGTGAAAGTTGAAATTCAGCCAACCCGACATTAATGAAGATTCAATTTTCGCTCGATCATTCAACACCATTGGCAAAGACGACATTGCTATACTATATATTTGTAGTGGAACTTACACGGGTTGGGTCGTTAATTGTCACTAGAATCTACAGGCTCACCATATATGAATTCAGATAATGATCAGATAAAGATCAAGAAAGACCATTTTAACCAAGCTATAGTTCTAGTTAATCAAGGGATTTGCCTCAGCCAGATCTCGATTTAAGTGTTCTTTTTCCTTTTATATTAAACCCGTCTGTAACTTAGAAGCCTACTGTCCAGGAAGTTAAATCTTGAAAAAAGCTACACTATTATTAAAGTGAAATTTGTTATTGCTCACTCACAGATTGCCCCTGTAGGTAATAATCTCATCTTATTTACTTCCAAGGAAACGCAGAGATAAATATTCATATATGATGAGACGAATTTCCGGCAAGCCTCAATTGTAGGTGTAGGTAAAGAAAAAATTCAATTACTAATCATCAAATGAGTTTAACAGTAATTTTACTAAAAGTCTGTGAAATGCACAGCTTACTTTTCAAAAAAAAAAATTTAATATATTCTGGAGCACTAATACAGTAGATGCCGCCTTTAAGCACGCCAGCCTCAAGCACGTTTTGGATTCAAGCACGCTAACTTATTTAGACCAATTTTTTGCTATATAATAATCTACATGCCGTAACGACAAAGCATAATAAATTGCAATGTCTGGATCACCATGATCTCGAGAAAACACTTCTTTTTGCATATTATCAAACCCATTAAATCAAATTTTCATTACGTGACAAGGTATTGTATACGTGTTATGCGGTATGCCAGTCTTATCAAAACTTCTGGCACCCTTAAAATGGTATCATAATGATCAATTTTTTTAAGAAGAGAAGAGATCAAGTTCAAGAGAGAAAAAGAAAAGGGAAGATTTTAAAAAAGAAAAAAAGAGGAGAGAAATTAAGCAGCAGCAGTGTAATTAAAGAACATAATCTTCTACCATCAATGGCTCACATTCACAATGCCATTATCTAGCATCCATTTATACATTACTATTATTAACAAACAACTCAAGATGATGTCCATTGCAAATGTTTTAATGAAAAACTGAATACAAAAAACAGCTTACCAAGAAAAAAATCCATAAAATTCTACTATTTCAATTTCATATTTAGTAAGTCATAACCATGTCCTAATGATCCATTCATTCAAAAACTCAATCATATTTTGAAAAAATCCATTACAAATCTTCTGGTTTGTTTGTTGTCCTTTCGGATAAATTTGTTAACAGAAATCCACACAGACCTTTGATCAACATGATCAGTTTAAGGAAAAAGTAAAGTAGATCCTGACAATACATTGATTCTATTGGTATATGTTTGGATGAATAACTGTCTGATAATGCAGATGATAAAGCAGAAATTCAGGATGTGAGGCTCCTAATAGCTAATTACAGCGGGTCCATGCAAAATTAAGACCTCTAACAAAAATTTAAACAAATAATAATAATAATAATAATCAAGTGTAATAGTCTGGAATTGGCCCTTAAACTGATTTGCAGACATTCCTGTTTATAATAAAGCAGTTATTTGTCCAAACAGCTGGATTTATTAATGTCAAAAAGTCAAAACAATGTAGTCCAAGATCAACTCTTGTCAGGATACTTTAGGGCCTACAATTTTCAAAAGTCACCATAAGTTTAGTTTATCACTGGTCCACTGTAAAAGCAATACTGAAAGCCTCATATGTTAATGAAATGTTGAATACTAAGATGTAGTAAGCATGCACATTGATTTTTTCAAGACAGTGATGTAATAAATAATGTATCCACTTTATACAAGTAAAAGGATGAAGAAATTATGAAATATCTAGTGCGAGAGGCTTGAAAAGACTAAGAAACCGTCATAAACATTTTTTTTTGTTTTGGCTTTTTTTTAACTAGAAAAAAACTATTAAGTATTGAAGGATTATTACTTCATAAGACATCTGACATATAGACAAGCTATTTACAGAGCAGCAAATAATGATAGCATCCTCCATGGTTGAGGAAACGTCCCATGAAATTTGAAAAACGGAACAAGGGAAGCCATCTTAAAGGCTTACAAGGGATGACTTAGGAAGAAAGCAGCAAAGTAAAGGCAATATGTGAGTTTATAAACAATGGCATGATAACACTCAAAACCAGAATTGTGACTGAATTACTTCACATGGAAAAATACACTTTAGAGAGTGCATAATATGGCAATGAATAAAAATGATTATCTATGCATAGTTAATGACTAGTAAACAACTTGGACATTGAACACCTTTTCAATATAAAAAAAGCAATGAATAAAAACAAAAAAAATCTTGATATGCCGCTAGCCTAGCCTATAAATATTCCAAAAGCAGCTATATATCGAACAATTGGTTTATTTTCCACGAGAAACTTACTATTTTTTGCTTCAGCTATCCTTATTTCAGCATGGTCTTAATCTTCATGAATAACTTTCTTCAACAAGAATAATTTTACATGGAAATCTATGACCTGACCATTGACATAAAGCAGATTTCAGACTAGTGTAGAAATGGGAAACTAGTCAAACTAAAAAAAAAAATTTAAGAAAGTAATGCTGAAAATAGAGGTCAATGCTAGATGGCTGTCAGTGTCATGAGAGAAATGCAAGAGTGTGCATAAAGTAGAAAAGCCAAACTACACATCATTTTTGTGTCAGCTTACATTGAGACTATTGTTTACAGTAATCAGGTAAATGATCAGCAAATAAATCCATGGTATAGAAGAACATTTTTATAAAACTTCATTACAGCAGTTGATGACACCGAGATATTCTTCTTCAACGTGAAAGAACTTTAAACGTTCTTTGATTTTCATTCACATTATTGCAGATTACATTCATGACGTGGCACTGCTACTAAGATCGAATTCAAAGACAACTAGTTCAAACACAAGTGTAGCTTATAATATTTCATGATCAAACTGAGTCCTTAGCTGAATAGAATCTTTCTAAACAATGCTTTTTTGTTTGCTTTCAGGAATCCAATTTTTAAAAAGGACATGACATTTAATAATTCTTTCTGAGATTCAACTATACTTACATTCCACTAAACATAGATTTAAGATGATGCAAAAGTTTAAAAAATTAATCAATTTATTAAAAAATAAAAAATAGAAAATAATGAATAACTTTTTATGTGCAGACTATAATTGATGTCAAGTGCAGATGTTAATCATTAACTGAATCTTTAAATGAAGTTGATTGAATTATCCAGTGAATAAGATGAGTTAGGAATAGAATGGAATGGGGCCTCAACTATGCAAAATTGAAGACATTTTCATTATGACCACATGTCTGATTTGACATGCCAATGAATCCCAGATATAATGAAAATTACATTGATGAATAAAAAGATCCAAAATCATACCATGACTAAAATCCAAAATCATTTCTCTTTCAACATTAGCAAACAATAACAAACTTGGAAATAAATTATTAACAGACAATAAAACATCTATATTAAAATTCAGAGCAATTTCTCCTAGTTTAAAATCTCTTAATACAACTAAAGCATGCAATTCCATACAATAATGCAATATTAATGCCCAGTCATATCCTTCAGTGTAACATATCCAGCAATTAATTGTTGATAAGACTGATCAAATATAGAGAAGTGGAACCTTTCATTCTTAACAATGTGGCAAGAAGTGAAGCAAGACATGAAACATCTATCAAATTACCCAGGTGGTAAACTTTAAACATTCTGGTTTCAAGCACATTATCATTCTCTCTTTAGTGACTTGTTGAAGTCCAAGAGAAATGATTCAACTTACAATACTTCAAAATCAATGATGTCGCCATGAAATATTATTACCATGGAAAATTGGGCAATGAATTGTTTGATTTTTGTTTTGTTTTCAAATGATGGAAGACGGGTCATTATGATTAATTCAATAATTGAATTTTCAATAGCAGACTGATGACAATTCTTAATGACCCTAAAATTACTACAAATTATGTAAACCACTAGATGATTAAGATCAATGGCAGATTAAATATCAATAAAAAACATAAAAGTGACCCACGAGGCAATTTTTTCAAAGACATTCTCCAGTATATATAGGCTTTACCACTATTTTAGGATTTCAAGATTCTATGATATGCTTTTAAATGTTTTAATGATTCTAGAAACATATGTGCCCAACCTACATTCATAAAGGAATGTATTAATACATGTAATTTCAATAGCAAGTCTTTTGAAAATTATGCCTGCCTGCCTAATTGTTATTGCTCTATCTTTGCTGGATAAATTGTTCCTAAGTCTGGTTGTCAACTTCGTAAGAATATTTAATGTCCTAGGAATATTACTGTGAAACACCTCCAATATATTCGGCACTTCCGAAATAATAATTATTAACATTTTTATTATTAATAAGTAATAGTATTATTATTCTAACTATCATTTTCGACATACATACAATTTTTACAGAAACCGTAAAGAAAATAACAAATAATGACTAGTAATAATCAGTGACTAGAAATGTTCTTATTAAGATAGAAATAAGTTTACATAATAATCAAATGTTATTTCCAATCAAATTTGTGACAAGAATCAAAGCATTATCTGAATAATGTGAAAGCTGTTCACTGTAATGGAAATTTAAGTAAACTTTCAGCCTATAAATATAATGATGAAATAAAGTGATATGTGACACAAAATGTAAGGGATGGAGAAAGAAAAGAAAAAAGGCTTTTTACAATATTAACAATACTGCATTATTTTAATTAAATATTTTTAAAATTTCAGGGGTACTATGATCAATCTGATAGAATGAAAGATTATTAAAAAAATCATAAGTTTTAGATCTTTTTGCATAGGGATAAAAATTCTTTATTACGAAAAATACTACAATTCCACCAAATAACTCTTGCTATTAAGAGATCAATCTAATTTTCAATTCAGAGAATGTTGAAAGATAATTCAAAATCTTACCGGAAAAGCTATCATGATAATAAGTCATTATCATGTTAATCATATCATAAAATACATTTAATAATTTATCACTGCCTCAAACATGGCAAATTTATGTAAAGAGGAAAGCAAGCACATTGACAACATTTCATTTTATGCTGAGAAATGTCAAGAAGATAAGTGTAATGAGACAGTAGAGAAACCTTTTGGCAAGCACCATACAGCTAATCACTCACAAGGCACCCTTTATGATATTTCAATGAAATCTGAAATGACACAAGCAGACGGGAGAAAACAAAAAAGAAAGACAATATAAAAACGGAACATTTTATGAATTGTACAAAGCTGGTCCATGATAATAATAAGATGTTAAGATTTTGCTGTGACTAAGTTTATTGATTGGAGATTTCAGCTTCAAACTTAGCAACCTCTCCTTCGCTGTTTCCTTTTCTTTTCTGAACTTCCTTGATACGATTTTCCTGAATAATAAAGAAAAGGAAGAAAAATTGAGTAATTAAACAACTATATAAAAGTAATATACAGTCTGTCCTCTCTAATCCGGACCTGTAATCCAAACCATTTTCTGGGAACAAATGTTTTTCTTATTATTTCTTAATGTTCCCTAGTACGGAAAATTATGTAATCCGAACAAATTGCTGGGAACGAAGGTGTTCAGATTAGAAAGGGCAGACTGCAATATTATGAAATCACTCCTACAATTATGTCTAAATCCTGATAATTTAAATAAAATTATTAAATTTGAGGTTATCTCTATGATGATATATTCTTGAGGGCAAAAAGAAGAAAAACAAAGCAAACCATTACAAAACTACTATACATAATAAGTTGTTGATTATATCTAGAAAGGTATGGATTACTGCTGAAAGCTTACATGTTCAGCCAATCTCTCTTGAAGACTACGAAGCTGTTCCTCTCTGTTCTTGAGAGCATTCTCCATCTTTTGGACAAGTTGTTCCTGTAGTTCATCCGTTGTTGGACCACGATTTTCACTGGCAACACAAACTTCATTGATGTGGCTGGCCTGGGGATGAGAAACATTAAAAAAAAAAGATACTATCTCTATAAGAAATTTTTCTGGCTCCAAACTTTTAAATCGAAAGACATTGAAGAGGCAAATAGAAGTTAGAGACATAAGAATGACATTGAAGTACACAACTAACTTTATCAATGCAATACAAAAAAAATTGTTTTATACTGAAAAAATTGCTAATAAATAATCAATACATTTTGTTTATTAAGAATCAGTGATCAGACACATCTGCATTTCATTTGCGGAAAGAAAGAAAAAACAACTAAAAATTGCATACATATTTCTATCATTGTTTTGTAAAAGGGGGTTTCTAGGTTTAAGAAATATATGAGAAAACAGACCTGTTCCCAAAATTGTATTTGATGTGTCATAATGAACTAAAGAACAATTGTCGAAGAGGGTGGGTATAAAAATAAATCAAAGGAGCTAACTTTTTTTAAACTTCTATCATCGATGATAATTACAACAACAAATTGAAAATAGGACGATATACAGTTAAGAAATTTAAAAAATGAATGCAATCACACATATAACTGACAAATGTGACATAGAAAGAAGAAATAAAACTTTCTCAACTTTCACATAATTTTCCATATCATTACAAACACCATGTTTCTTCAACTAAATCATGCATGGGGCATAACCAAATAATTCTTTATCTTCTCAGGAGTTCCTCTTACTGTTATTTTCCCAACTTATGATATCAAAAAGAAATTAAGCTTAATTCAATATCTTATCAAAAAAACAATGACAAAAAAACATACCTGGCAGTAATAAAAAATGCAACAGCAATTTGCCACGCAGATGAAAAAGTTATCTTTCTTCCTACAAATCATTACAGTATTGTCATTTAAAATTGACTCAACGTCATCAGTGTTTTTCATCATTAAACACTAAGTCTTTATCAACATTACTAAGTAATTCAACCAAACAGAAAGAGAAAAAATAAGTAAAAATAAAAACAAATTTTACTTAACCAAATGTAAAACATCACAAAAATGCAGATACAATGTATCTGAGGAAACACTCAAACTTGAAACTGTACTCAAATTTCACAAAACACAGTGCTCTCTGTCTTAGGACCCTCTGCCTGAGAACAAAATACTACAGCAAAATATAATATTAATACAGTAAAACACTGATATAAAGAACAACCCCGGCAAAGAAAAATAGTTCTTTACATCAGTAATTCATTATTTCAGTCAACCTCTATGCGCATATATTCAGTCAGTTCCCCTCTCCCCCCATCCCTTCTAGCTTTTTCACACATTCTTCATGCAAATGTTTTCCCTTTCCCAATGTCAGTTTCGATATCCTCATCTTCTTACGTGAAAGAAAATCTGTACCCAAGGAATTCCACTTACATGTTCTTGCAACTTAGTGAGCATATTTCTCAACTGACTCTGTCTGTTCTCTTCATATGTGCCCATTTTCTGTGACAACCTGCGTTCAGCTTTAGCTTCAAATTTTTTCACCATCTCCTCGCCTGACTTCTGAACTTCGTGCACTTTGACTGACTGTGACAGATATCAATGGGAAGGCCCAGAGTGGACAAAGAATAGGAAAAAATCTTTAAAGAGAGACTCAAGATACAGAGAGTGAAGAACAAAATCATAAATAAGAATAAAAAGCTACAACAAAGTAAACTGAAATGGATAAGAAAACCAAAATCACTCTAGGTAAACTAAACTTGCCTACCCTACAGAAAAAGTATTGCTATTTACACTTTAAATATAACATCATGATTAAATCTACATGATATAAAGAAATGCTATAAAACAAATTATAAAATATGTACTGATGCATATATTGCAAGTACAAATGACATTTGCTATAAAACAGTTTTAAAATCTAATATAAAGCCACATTGGTAGGTGCTCTATTTTTGATTTATTTGGCAAATCCAAAGGCAGTATTGAACTCTGGAGAAGATACCAAAGGGTAAAGATGTTTCAAGAAATACCTACAAATAAAATAAGCATTCACATTTAAAGCATACCAAAAATCTAACACTGGGTTACTCACATGTTCACGGAGACGTTCCTGTAGAGCACGGATCTGAGTTTCTCTGTTTTCTCGCCTCACTTCCATTGATCTCCTTAATTTTTCTTCAGTTTTCTTTGAGAATTCTTCACTCTCACACTGAGCTTTGTTCATCACCTCAATGGCCCTCTGACGTTCTTTTGCGAGCTGTTCTAGTCGCTCTTGTTCAATAAGCTAAAATAAATGTTATAAAAATATTAACAATAAAAATTATGTACTGTTATATTTGTAAAAAATGAAATATATTATGATATGCAAGATTACATAAAATTGAATAAAACCCAACAATAATGATGATGGTCGTGACGGTGAAGGTGATGATCAGGATCATGATACTTATATGCATTACTTGTATATTTAGCCTAGTAATAATGTGGATCCATTTGTCGAGTTAGAACTTTGTAGTGGGCTTGAATCCAAAATCCTTCCTTATCCAAATAAAATAACCTAGGAAGCTTATTTGGTTATGATTATAGCCACTACTGTGTAGTGAGTGGACTCAAAGAAGTCAATAAGTAGACCAACCATCTCTCCACATCAAAAGACCACTTACAGTCCCAGCCTTTGACCTTAAAACTGGGTAATGTTTGGTCACCTTGAAAGATTTAATAGTATTTAATAATATTTTCCCCTCACAACATAACTGAAAAGAGAAATCGAAATTTGCCACTGAGTTCAAATTTGCAGTACAGGAAATAAACAATGAGAATAATACATACACTTCTCCTTTGTTCAGCCTTCTTGAGCTTCATTGCTATCTGTTCTTGTGACAATTCACGCTGTTTGTTGTCTCTAGGAGACTGGCTTTTTGGAGTTCTGACAGCATCACTTGTGGCCGGTTTGAGAATGACATCAAAACTGATGCCACCTTGTTTAGCTTTCTGGTTTTCTGTAGAGTGGATGAAGGACTTTCAGTTAGAATAGTTTACGATATCAGGAACAAATACATAATAATGTCATCTGCATTCTTTGCGGCCGCAAATTTTAGGGCCAATGACAAAATTTGACAAATTCCCCAAAATTGGCAAATCTTGACAAATTTCGGCAAAAAAAAAATAAAAAAATGTGTGAAACTGAGAAATATAATTGCACTTGCAGCTTTGCCTAGGCCTAAACTCCAAAGGGAAGCTACTCACTTAGTAATTTCTTTTCAACTTCCGTCATTTCGTCTGTAGAGATATCTAGATCTAGATCTAGAATCTACCTAGAATAGTATAAGTAGAGTCATTTTGGTCATGGATCGTTTCCTAAAAAAAGATCCGAAGGATGGCAGTTTTTTGGAAGTCTGCTGCAG
>JASKDV010199368.1:0-11006 GCA_032466395.1 Aegires albopunctatus
TCTCTCTCTCTCTCTCTCTCTCTCTCTCTCTCTCTCTCTCTCTCTCTCTCTCTCTCTCTCTCTCTAGCGACACTGTCCTACGTATATATATTTTTTTCTCTTCTCTCTCTCTAGCAACACTGCCGTACAAATATGTTTTTCTTCTCTTCTCTCTCTCTAGCGACACTGTCGTACTAATATAATTTCTTCTTCTCGCAATTTGGCGACACTGCCGTACGAATATGATTTTTTCTTCGCGTACAGTCCCGTACAAATAGAATTTTTTCTTCGTGTGCGGCCCGGTATGAGCAGCCATTATTATAATAAATGTTTTTAACTTAACATGCTTTCACCCTCTATGCTAATTTGCTGCCAATTCAGTGATGTAATGGCTCTCTAACTTAGATAGGTTTCTTGCTTAGTGCTTATCCTTCTTTTTCCATATATGAATTCATGTGGGGACTTCTCAAGAAAGTTAAGATTCTTGTTGATTTGTTGCATTTCTGAAATTGGACTTTTGCCTCCTGTGACTAGATCTAGATCTAGATCTTGTTCAACATCTACAAATCTAAATATGATGTATAAAGTTAGATAAAAATAGGCAGCCACTATGCGAGGCGTGCTGCTGTATAGCGCAGGCCATCCGCCATGGCCTTCCCTCGAAGCGCGCGCAATGAGTGTCTCGCGCGATACATTTATAAGTCGTGCACATAGGGTATCCTACGCAGCACGCAGCCGTCTCGTGCAAAACTCGTTGTGCGTAGGTTGGCCACGGCTGGCCTTCTTATGGGGAGCTCAGGACTCAAAGCTGGCAAGTGACAAGTAGTCTTTCCTAT
The DNA here is from genome assembly GCA_032466395.1 of Aegires albopunctatus. Taxonomy (NCBI): domain Eukaryota; kingdom Metazoa; phylum Mollusca; class Gastropoda; order Nudibranchia; family Aegiretidae; genus Aegires; species Aegires albopunctatus. Next base: position 816 of record JASKDV010199368.1, read on the forward strand.
CATCATGTTGTAAATGCAAGATAAAGATTAATTGTACAGACAGGGAATAAGAGAGAGAGAGGGACAGACAGACAGACATATTATGATCTGCACTTAATTTTACAAGCGAAAGATAGATAGACAAACAATCTCTTTTATAAAATGTATAGACTAGCCTGCCCAAGGCAGCTTCGATAGATAGAGAGAGACAGAGAGAGAGGGGAGAAGGGAGGGACGGACAGACAGACAGATATATTATGATCTGCACTTAATTTTACAAGCGAAAGATAGATAGAGAAACACTCTCTTTTATAAAATGTATAGTATAGACTAGCCGGCCCATAGCAGCTTCGATAGATAGAGAGCGAGAGAGAGAGAGAGAGAGCAATGTTCTGCACCTAATTTACAAGCGGAAGAGAGGGGGTGAGAGGGAGAGAGGTTATGATCTGCAGCTAATTTTACAAGCGAAGCTGTAACGAGCCAGCTAGTCTATTATAAAAGAGAGTGAATCTCTTTGTATGTCTGTTTCACATCTATGGGCTAGACCAGAGAAGTCTTGGTCATGAAACTTTCACTAAAAATACAAATCATCCCAATTGTTTCCAAACGGAGCGTTTATTTTCAATAAAGTGATTTGTTGACTGATGAGGAATGATTTTCTTTTCATAATTCCATCAAAGGAACAAATTTTTAAAAGTTTAGACCTAGGCTATTCCACTTTACATGTTCATTAGTGAATTATTTTTCAACAATTTTCGAGAATGCGCACCGCATAAAAATATCTATAATAGTAAACTAATTTTACAAGCGATATTATTAGAAGCTATATTTAGAATTAGATAAGATAGATCTAGATCAATCTATTATTTAATTATTATCAAGTAAGTGTACGGCCAGAAACATTTTTGGGTTAAAACGGCTTCAATTTTCTAAATTTAGAAAGGAAATTATTTATATTAGATCCAGACTCATCAGTCAATTGCTGAAGGTGGAGCCCAAAATAATGAAGGAGAGGGTGAGAGAGATATGATCTGCACCTAAATTTTGCAAGCAAAGCTGTAACGGGCTGGCTAGTAATAGAGATGGGAAAGAATAAATGAAGACTCATTTTATATATATCCTTGGGTTTTTAAGATTTAATGTTTTATAGAAATATTCAAATTTCAAGATTTATCTTTTATTTTAATTTTTCCATTTTTAATTTTCACCATATTCTTTGACAGACCATGCTTTGAGTTCAACTGGTTTTCTTCATTTCCATGAAGTTGAAGTGTTGATTTCAGCCTCAGAAATAATTGATTGAAAATGATGTCGTCAAATATGTGGATTGTTGCCTTTGGTCTCATAATTAGATTTCTGCTGGTATTGCCAGGTTAGTTGAAGAACATATCTTAAGGTTTCTAATTTTTTATATCAGATTAGTAATTAATAAGAATGTAGTTAATTTTAGTCCGAAACAATATTTCTCCATAATTAAAAATGGACAAACTTTTTCTTGATAGAAGCATTATACCTTAATTTTGGCTGAAGGTTCTGTAAGGATTATAAATAATAAATGACAATAGTCATGTAAGATGTGACTAGAATTCTTAAGGGAGACACCTTCATCTACGAGTTGTTCTCCACTTTGCCAGCTATCTCAAATGTCCCCATTTTTCTCGTGGAGACTTGTCTTCAGCCCTTTCTAAGCAAAAAAAATCCAAACAAAACAAAAGCAAAAATCTAAAAAAGACTGAGCTATTAATCTAAAAATAAACAGTAACTTTTGGGACTCCTATATATGACTAACCCTTGCAACATTCAGTGTCCCAAGTACCATTAGAAAACCAGTGACTTCCATTAATTTGTGCTTGGATATCAAATGTTACAGTCTCTTTCTTTGTTTCTTTCCAGGTGTTTATAGTCAAGGACCAAAACTCAATTTCACTGTTGATGAATTTCCTGGCTGTAACATAAACACTGTTGCAACAATCACTGCTAATGGCACAGCAGATTTTACTGGCCTTGATTTTGACAACGACTATCAAAAACAACTTCAATTTATTACCGAATCTAAGGATTCAGTAAGTGTTAATTTATAGTTGGGTAAAATTTTTGTTTCATCATCTTTGTCACGAAGAAAACAATATTTCTTTACCTCTATGTTATTTGTATTTGACTATGCAATACATTAATTTCTTTAGGATGTAATTTTGTTTTCAAATTCAAGCAATATTGTGTATTCAATGAGTCAATAATTAAAAAGATAAACCCCGAAACAAAACAACATACTTGATTACTTGACTTTATGGCCTATGTTTATTATATGTGTTGCATATAAATTTGGCAGCAGTTATTCTTGCTGTACGTCAACAATAATACTTTTGATTATTATTGCCAGTTTCTAAAAATAAATTACAATAAGATTTAGGCCATTGTAGTCATTAGTCACATTGTAATTTCGATACCAACGAAGTTAAAGAAACTCAGACTAGACTATACAATGTGTCATAATAATATTTATTAACCCTTCAGCCAACTTCTGCAAGATAAAAAAGTGATAACAATGGTATTGATAATAAGCCCAAGTGTGTGTATTCTATAGCCATGTTAAGGTAAGAATAACGGCGCTCATAAAATATTGGTTAACAATATATGTATATATATACCCATACAATGTATCAATTCCTACTGAAGGCAAAAAATATGGCAAGGTAACAAAATATGACAGAAAACATTCATTATGAGTAACGTAGAATAAAACTTACTGACAAGCAACTTCTGCGGAAAAAAAAAGAAAGATAAATTATGTAGTAGACTTAATTCAATTTATGTGATGTGATATTATTTGATAGATTGATATTATCTGGCACCACAGAAAATTGCGTTCGTTGCAGCCGCGATTTTTGCCAATTTTTGCAATGCGGCTGCAATTTTTGCATTATGCACTTTTTTTCGCAATTTCAGTGATTTTCCGATCAAAAATGGGAAAAAATTGAGATAAATCTTTAATTAGCATGCTGACCAAGTCATCAATCTACCAGTAGTACGAATAGGGCAAAGGTGAAAAAGAGAAACACTTTTTATTTTATTTTTAGTCACTGGATTGAGTCACAGTTGAATTTCCTTCGTCAATAGTTAGATCTAGAGATCTAATCTTGATCTTATCTAAAATTAGATTAACTGAATAATTTTTCCATGATATATTTTTATTCTGGCCAAAATGTATCAGTGATTGAGTAGATAGATCTAGATCTAGATTCTAGATAAGTTTGTCAAAAGAAATGAAGAGAGATGGAAGCATACACAAACCAAAACTAAACTAAAATGTAGCCCACTACTACTAGAATCTAGATCTAGATTATCTAGTACTTTTTTTACACATTGTAGATAGATCTATCATGTCGTATTTTTCACTAGTGATAAAAGTAAAACTACTAGATCTTGATCTAGTACTAAGTGCCTAGAATTATGGGAATTGGACGTTTTGAATCTCACTTGAACCAGAGAAATTTCAATAATATCTCTTATAAACAAAAGATTAATACAGAAATGGTGTGTCAAGGTGTTTATTCTCTTTATATAAATGAAATGGGCGTGCTGAAAATGTTGATAACTGCATTAAAATTAAAATAATAGTCTTTGATTTTACGAACTGAGACCATTGAGACTCAAGGTAAACCGGCACTTACAAATAGCTAGGGCAAATAGCGACGACCCCTTCAGATTCTAATTAATTCTATATTTGTACACCAGTGTAAAAATTTTGATATAGTCAGCCTTATTTTGTTTTTAGCCTTTCTAGTTCGTGGTTTGTACCTTCAGTTATATTTTGCTTTGTTATTCGCTGTTTTGTTTTTTTAATTTGTAATTGTAAGTTTAAAAAAAAAAATCTTTTCAGTCTGACTGTGTATTTACAATGTAAATTTTATTTACTTCTCCTTTTATTATATGTCTTTTCTTTTGGTGGTGGTGGTGGGAGGGGGGGGGGGAGATGGTTTAAATATCGTAAAATAAAGTTTGCGATGTCTTAAGAACACCTTGCAATTTTTGCTTTTTTTTTGGTGCAATTTTGGGAATTTCAGAATGCAATTTTCCGCTGGGCCAGGACTATCTATATATATGTCAAGACAACTACACATTGATCCAGAAGATAGATCTAGACCTTGATCTACATTCCGTTAAAATGGACTGAGTTTTGTTTGTTTGTTTGTTTGTTATTGCTCTTGTTTTCATTATTGGTCTTTTCTCTTTTGGGGTGTAGGCTTAGGCAGATGTGTTCCTAGCTCTACCAATGATAAGAATCATCGCCGTCCGCCATTCCTTCGATTCGATCCCCCAATTATTCTGTCCCTCTCTAATCTGGACTTCTATAATCCGAATCCCTCTGTAATCCAAACCATTTTCTAGGAACAAATGTTTTTCTTATTATTTCCCTAATCCGGAAAATTCTGTAATCCGAACAAATAGCTGGGAACGAAGGTGTCGGATTAGAGAGGTCAGACTAAGTATACTACGAACGAGTTGTATGGTCCACACGGTAGGAGAAGTAATAGAATAAGAACAATTGAAGTTTAAAGGTACGACGCTTATCGCACTCACAGTTAGGCCTTAAGATGACTGCTGAGGCAGGTTTTTTCTTCACTATGCCACCTGTTTTGCCTTGTCTTGAAAAGCGCTCACACGTAATCTTGAGCATTTGAATTGCTGTAGATCTATCTTTTATTTTGTAACATTAATATTAATAGTTGCCCATTCAGAATCATCTAATCAAGGTGTCCAGATAAGTTGGATTTTGGTCAGATGGCCGATGGTAGGTCGGAATAAGTCAGATTTTGGTCGGTTAATGGGTCTGGAAGTCGAAATAATTGACTTAGGTCGGCAGTCGCAAATTTCGGGCTCTATATAAGGCAATAATAATGGCGTGATCAGATTAACGCCAATAGACGGAAGTGGAAAGTAAATTAATAAACTGGTTTTTATATCTGGTTGGGGTGAGTGACTGCCCTTTATTTTGCGATTTTCCGAAGCGGGAAACAGTCTTTTTGGCAGATGTGAATAGATTTTAAGTAATTCAAGTGAATGTCTTGAAATTCACTTTTCCATGTCAAAGGATAGGATTAGGAGTAGATTGCCCTCATGTTAGCAATACAGTGCTAAAAGAATTGTCTGTAATGTTGGACACCATTCCTCCTCCTCTTGGAGAAATAATACTGTCTTGATAGCCATCTGGTTTTCACTGTGTGTGTGAGTGCGTGCATAAAGGCGGGGCATGGTTGCTCTTGATGAAATTATGGACATATTATGTAGTACATATTTTATTGTATGTAGAAAGTGGTGACCAGAGGTGAGAGGCAAGAGGGAGGGGCCAGAAAATTTAGTCCAATTAGTCTGCTTCTTAACAGAACACATCTTATAAAAATGGCAGACTTTAATTAATAATTCTGCATGCTTTGGGTTATAGTGGGTTTTGACAAGTGGATCATATCAGCCAATTAGCTATCACCTTTTGAACACGTTGCATTGAAGCGATTACGACTGATTACGTCATGACTTATAAGTTATGTTACTACGGTTAATAAAATTACGTTTGCCTACTTTTTATTTGGGGATATTTTACATCACTGTGAAAAGGAATGCATCTTTGAATACCCAACCCCGAAACAAATCAGCTGGCCAGGCAAGTCAAAGCGCTAGGGTACTTTTGTCTACCGGCATACTGGCTGGCTAGTTAAGCACTGCCGTAGGTTGCCTAGCGCTTTACATGTTAAAATCAATTGACAAAATTTCCCTTTAGAGATATATGAATGGATTTTGCAGTTTTATATTATTATTATTTTTTTAAAAGATGTTTTATCTTTTTTTATAATTATGAAAATGATTAAAGCATATATTCAAGCCATTATATTTAAGGGTACAGAAGATTTTCATCTATGTTCATTCATTTGTTTAATGTATTGTTGTAGGCAAGCTGAGTTCGGTTAAGGTGTTATTATAATTAATTGCAAATCTATTGGAAAAGTATTTATCTATCAGTTCGAGTATCGCTGTAGAAAGATTCATTACAATATCCCCCCCCACCCCACCCCCTAATATTCTGTTACTTACAGCTCCATTCATGTGAAGGGAGTTCAGCTTGTCAGTTGTAATATATGTGTATTATAAATATACTCACATCATCCGTTATACACAGGTAAACAATTCTGTCTTCGGTGATGTAATGAAACAAGTAACTGGTAGAGAAAGCAAATGGAGGGGAACAATAATTAAAAATACCGTACTTATTATAACCTTTAACCTTAATATGTAATTCAATTCAAATGAATAATGTTTTAACAATGATCTATTATAAAATTGGTTAACTGAAATTCTAGATGAAAAGGGTTTTTGTAAATCTAATTAAAAGCATAACAATAACAAATGTTAGTCTTGAATCTCCACAATTATATCAACAGTCTTTTAAAAGTAATTTAGTTTGTGCATCCTGGCAAAATAAAATAAAAATAAATCAAAGGAATATTATTAAACATATGAAAATAAACTGAATCTTTTCCTCTAGCATTATCATTCTGTAAATATATAATTTAAAATCATGAAGTTGAGACTTTACAACTGGGGGTTGTGATACCATTGGATTATCTCTTATGATTCCCATACTCATAACTGAGTGTAAAAGAAATTGGAAGTAGAATCTAAAAATTAAGGCATACAGCTTTATGTGATAGTTTGTCATTGCTTTCCACAAAGACGTTACTTTCATTAGATTTCAAGAGATCTAGCAACTTATTCACTGCCGGGTTGACAGGGAAGCCACAAGAAAAATCTGCCACGACTAGGGGGTATGAACCTGGGGTTTGCAGTTTGGCAGGCCAGCGCTACACTGAGTGAGCTACCAATTTGGGATTATCTAAAGTTAAAATAAAAGAGAGATTTTTTTTAACCATTAATTATATGTTAAATCTAAGTACAGAACAGCATGCTATTGGCTTAAAACCCTAATTAACTGACCTTCCATGAGAGTATGTTAACTTTGAATCCTCTGGTGGGATTTTGGAAAGAATCTGTTCAGTAACCTCTGTAAAATTTCCAGCACAGCTTGCATATTTGGCCAATACTGTTGTCCCCCTCGCTATCACTGAGTATAAGATTGGCATCTTGAAAAGCCTATATGGAGATTCAAAAAGAAACCATTAATGATAATTTATGATGGAAGAAAATAATTTTTTTTTCATAGTTGACATTTTTTTTAAATTTTCACCAGAAATATCACAAAACTAAAATGATCTGAAACCATTGGAAGCACCTTTCTAAGTTTATGTCCAAGCATCATAATTTCTTCTCATTTGTCTTACAGAATTTCTACGGCGGGACCCCATAGGCAAATAACATTATTAGGGTAAGGATTGTGAAAGGAAATGATTAGGGATAAAGATTAAGCTGAGCTTTATAGAGTAGGCCACCTCTCAAGTGACTTGTCTCATGTTTTGACTTAAGTGTCAAGCCCACCATCTCGTCTGCTTAACCACTCGTTTTTCCTCCCATTAGGTCATGGATAAAGTAGATTCGTATCCATATCCATATCTGCAGATACAAAAAAGGAGCATCCAAAACCTGTGATTTGCTTAATGTTTGGATACAATCCAAAGCTAATCAAAGGTCACTGGTAATGATGTGAGCAAGAGAAATGAAACAAAGAACAGGTGGTAATAAGAGAAGGTCAGGTGGGTTATCATCATCATCAAGTGTCATGCTGAGCAGCAATGATGATCATGTCCTTCCACACGTTTTCTTGATCAAAGATGCCCTAAGCTCCCATCCACTTTGCCATGCCATCCAAAAAATGTTCTCTCTGTCTTCCTCTCTTGCCCTTTTTTCTTCGATTTTTCCTGTTGTGCAAAATGTTGCCTTTCTTTTTTAAATTTTATTTTGTTGATCAAAAGGTAGGGTACACTCAACAAAAAATCTAGACCGCACTAAAACCAACATGACCATAACACAAATTGTACCATTTAGCATGTTTTTTACTTTTATTCACTTTAACCTGTTCAAAATGTCCACAAATTTCATTGTTATTTTCTTCATTCATCCATTTTTCCTAGGCAAGATAATTTTACCCATTTAGCCAACCTGTGCAGTTGTTCTGCGGCAGAAGCCTAGGATGTTCCAGTCTTTCCACGGAATAGACCCAACAGAAAAAAATCCCCTTGACAGACCTGCTAACCCAAAAAGCTGAGTTGAAGTGAGACTCAAACCAAATGATCGTGAGATTTGCTGCTCTTAGAGTGAGATTTGAGTTTGCATCCCATTATCAGTTTGTTACCTATTACATTTAAGTATTGAAACGCATATCCCTTTCAAATAATTGGAATTTGCATTACAACATTGTATTTCCGTGCACAAAATGGCCGTAATTTATGTAAAAAAAAAGTAAAACTACAATGTAAGTCAGTCTTATTGAATGGCTAACCAACTACATACAATTTTAAGTACAGCTATAATTGAAAAAAAAAAAAAAAAAATTAATATAGGAAACCCAACGCATCCAAAAATCTAAGAGACTAGACTTTAATTCTGCGGTGCTGCCGGTGTTTGGTTTTAACCCATAGGCAGTACCATCAGCATCGGCTAACTACCTAGAATCTATGCCTGGTTAGCTTGAGAATTAAGCCTGCTATGAAATTAGTGCAAACTCCATGAAAACTATCATTACAAGCCTTCAAAAATATACATCACAACATCCTTGTTGCCGGAATTTCAATGTCAATTATACTACCAGTAACACATTGCCAGAAGTGTGCAATTTAAGTTTATTTTATATATATACATATATCATTTACAAAGACTGTATGAGGATAACATTGTCCATCTCCCACCCCAACCTCATCCTACTCAATGCTCGCAATTGTCAAAGATGTCAAAATCATACTACATAAACAACTCACGATAAATAAGTCATTAAAGTCAATGTGACCTTAAAATGCCTGTAATTAATCATAGTTTAGCACACGTTCGAGTGTCTGATTAGATATCTAATAGGGCAATCATCTTTTACCACCTCCACCCCACCCTTTATTCTTCTACTAAGTACGTTGTAAAATGCATGGTACAGTGTACAATTAATGCAATAGTCCAGATGTAGGCCTACAATGCAGATTTGGGAGAAAATCAATATTTGCGGCAGTTGATAAAATAAATGTTTCAGCAATGAGGGCCTACTCGTCTTAATTAAGTACCAAACTACAACATAGGCTGACAGGTATACAATAAGCCTTGGATACCGCAAGGCCTAATTGGTACTTTGAATTGAAATGCGTTGTAGCTTATTTGTCATTGATGTATCCAACTGTCAGTACAAGGTCATCTGTCTACAATAGGTTGGACTAATTGTGTGAGAGCATGCTTTAAATGTGAGAACGGGATAATTCAAGTAATATGATAATGAACTATGCACAGCTTTTTTTAACAAAAGAATTTTTGATTTTTTTGTTGACAAGTAGACAACACATCCAACCAGCAATTTACACTTTTCACTAACTGACCAAAGTTTGTCTATGAGTGGCGTGAGATCTCATCGCTTTGGCGTGAGAGGACATGCTAAAAAATGAGTATCGCACTCAAAGCATGAGGGTTGGCAGGTCTGCCTTGGGAACAATAAAGGAAATTTTATAATTTCTCACACCCTTTCATGTTCTTCGTGCGCTTTAAGCAAATTTGAACTCCAACTCCAATAATATCAATCTAATGTCAACCAAATTTGTAAAAAAACAAACTGGAACAACTAACAACTGCTGTCATACTTATGGTGTCATTTATTTTACAAGACTCTATTGAATTGAAAAATCATCATCAAAACTAACGTGCAGCATCTTATTTTCCTATGATTATGTTCTGTCATAAATACCTCAACCATACATTACAAAACTAAATGCAGACCATAGTTTAGAACTCATAAGGCCCTACCCTCAATTCAAGATGATTTGAATCTTTGGAGACATTACAAAAGAGACCTTGCCTTAAAACTTGTAGTTTTATTTTAATGAAAATATTCTAGATTCTAGATCTAGATCTAGATATAATATCTAGACAGATATTGACACTGTTCCCCACGATAAACTCCTCCACAAATTAGAAGCATACGGAATCAGAGGCTCCCTCCACACTTGGATCAAGGCCTTCTTGTGTGACAGAAAAATGAGAGTAATAGTCGATGGAGAGGCTTCAGAGGAGACCACG
>JASKDV010199379.1:0-11005 GCA_032466395.1 Aegires albopunctatus
GCGAGAGAGAGAGAGAGAGCGAGCGAGAGAGAGAGAGAGCGAGAGAGAGAGAGAGAGAGAGAGATTGTCCATAAAGAACTAGATAAGAGGACGCATTTATATTATTATCTTTTCAAAGCCTACGTTCAAAAGTGGATATGTGCTCTATAAATGCCATTACATTATTCATTATTTATTAATTATTATTATTATCCGAGGCAGGTTTTAAAAGTATGCGTGAGTTATACATTAATTAAATCTATTGTTTGCCTGTTACCTATGATTGATCCAGAAAAGGTAATGAAAATGAGCACACAAAAAAAAGAAAAACAACCGCAAAAACAACCTGTCTAAACGTTACTTTTGCTGAGTCAAGTCAACAAAGCGTCGGTGAGTGAGGTTTAGTTACGGCCGACTGAGTTGCAGGTACATAATGTATAGCCTACTTGTAAACTTTTCCTGATTAGTCTGCTACTGTGATAGCGGTTTTACTCTACTTTCATCATTACAGTCTTAGCCGATGACTAGATTAGTAGCTTTTACATTAACAGCTATATCCAATTCCTACCTTTTATAACTTGAGACATAAATTAATTTATGCTTTTATATAATGTTATTTAATTTTGTTATTTAATATGTGGTATACTTTTCATGCTACTTTTGATTGTTTTTAAACACCAAACTTACTTAACTATGCAATATGGTATGTATCATCCTATGGATACTTCATGTAGCAAACACGTATCTTTTATAATTACACTCCATTTCACAACATAGCGCACTTGAACTTGTTTCTTGCAACACTATAGTTTAATTTGAGGCAATTCTTCAATCACGTATTGAATTGTAAGATAATAAAATACCATACAAAATTGCTTTTTAATCAGATCGTCGCTTAATTGGATTAATTTCCACCGAACGATGTAGTTCCACCGGCGGCGTCAGGGGGGGTGGTTAGCCCCTCCTCCAAATTCTACTGTGCTTTATTGTATAAAAGAATAATAAGTAAACAATCAATTAGCCCGTCTCAGGTTTACCCATGTGACGCTCCTGAGTTCCACATGACAGTTTTTGACTGTAATTCTTATTAGATTATTAATAATGACAACCCACACCTTGTTTTTCATTTCTATTTATTTACTTATTTATTTATTTGTGTGCATAAATGAAATTTTGACCAACCTCATTAGGGCCATTATCTTCAATGGCGTTTGCGGCGAATGGCGATACAAGTTCGCCAATGGATGTCAAAGTGGACATCGCCGTCCCCTCCTATTGCTACCTGCCTTCAAATTGGACACGATTTAGACCAGACCAGCCACTGTCTTTGATGTTATCTGGTGCTGAAGATAAAATCAGAATAGTATTATGGTGATAAACGCATTTCTTTTAAAAGTATAATTGTTTCTCTAAAAGTAGTATTTTCATCTTAAAAAACCCAAACAAACACATTTTCATTAGTTTAATCTTTGCACCTCATATGTGGTGGAATGCTTAAGCTGTGAGGCATCTATCTTAAGGATATTATAATACAATTGCATGTTTTTCATAAATCCATATAATCGTCTTTGGTTTAGTGAATATGAACACCATGTACGAATACCCCAAACACACACGAACACCTCCACACTCTATTCCCCTTTCCCCACTCCCACACCCTCCCCCTCTCTCTCTTTCTCTCTATATATATATATCTATCTCTCCACTCACTCTTCTCCTCTCTTCCGCCTCTCTTTCTTTGTTTCAATGTTTTTGCCTCTCCCATTTTCTCCCTGTCTGTCTATCTGTATATCTTTCAGTATGTTTCTCCTTCTCCTCCTCTTCTTTAAAGTCTCATTCTACCTCTCCTTTTCCCCCTTGCGTTTTTCTACGTATATATATATTAAAAAAAAAAAAAAAAATAAAAAAATAAAAAAACAACAACAAAAAACAACACAAAAAACAAAAAACAAAAACAAAAACAACAAAACCCAAAAGATATTGATCTTATTTTATAGAAGACGGTAGTAACATGGTTTATTAAGAAGACATGCCCACTTTTGAGCAGAAGGCGTTTAAAAGTTGCCCACGGAGTGGGTACCAGTGATTTATTGATAAAAATGTTGTAGCCATATATTGGTGCAATAAACAGTCTTTTAGCGTGTAGACACAGTGGACATCCGGCCCGGCCCGTCTACCTCGCGTCCCGCAGTCGGTTGGTCTAACGCACAATAAAAATAGTTATCGCAGCCATAGTGACCTCCCAGCACAGTTTTTTTGTTGTCCCGTCTATAAGGTGTCCCTTTGTCGGACCGGAAGGTTTATGCTCTGAGCTTATTTTACACACGTCTACCTCCCCTTACAACCAGTCGTTCTCTTGCCGACAATGGTTTCCTGAAATTCGTTGTTATCTCTATGAGAGGCCCAATCATCCCCAGAAGGATTTGAAAGGTGCTTGACTTCACGCGAATGTATGACACACATTTTTCTTCATCACTTAAAACATTCCAATAAAGTGATGATATTCATCAAATATTGGCCTTTCTATAAAAATGTTACGAACCTAGTATCACCTTTTCGATCGAGACTGCCTTCTTTTTAACCACAGCATCAGCAACTACTGGAGCTTTTCAACCTCCATTTTGTTTTGCAAGACGTGCGATTGAAACGGGCTGTGAGGTAGACGGGCTGGGCCGGAAGAAAACTTTGATCCCGTCTACCTCCCAGGCCGTAAGATGGGCCGGATGTCCATTGTGTGATAACTTTTACACTTCTGAGTTCTATTTCACAGAGAGAGAGAGAGAGAGAGAGAGAGAGAGAGAGAGAGAGAGAGAGAGAGAGAGAGAGACTACCCAGAATATTAATTTACTGTCTTTAAACAGTTTACGTTTACGTTTTCTTTGCTTCTGTGAGCGTCTAATCTCGTCAGAAGGCCCACACTGATTATTTCTCAGCTACCATACTTGTTGCTGAGTCAGGCTTAAATCTAACTTCAACCTCATGACATTAACACTGATTTTCCAAATCAAGGTCACACAGAAAATGGTCAGGGATTGCTTGGACTCGATAAGGTTTCATATCTAGATTTATATGAGACGTTGAGCGTGCCTTGCCAAGAACCTAGGTTGATTTTGATTTTACTATAGAATCTACACTAATAAAAGCGAACGATCCCAATAGTCCATTATGATTGGCCGCGAGTGATTGTGATAGTCCATTATGATTGGTCGAGAAAGAAGGTATCGATAAAGATTCTGAATCGTATCGGTCGCAAATTTTCAAGCCTTCAAGACTGAAAAGGGTGTTCAAAACGTCGAAAGATATTTTACACAACCATATTAAAAGATTCAATAATCTATCAAATTCCGTGCAAGTTCTTTTGTCAATCATGCCACCAAGAAAAAGAAAAAGGCTTTGATCAGCCGAAGAACAAATCTTCTTTTACCTCTACATATCTAGAATCTAGATCTAGATCTAGATTAGCTGAAGCACTATAAATTTTAAGATGACAGTTGTTTTATCTCATTTCCTTTGTTTTTGTTTTGTTTCTTTTTGTGTATGTGTGTTCTCTCCCTCCTTCTTTAAAAGAATTGTTTTTCCTTCATTTATAAAGTTCATTCATTCAATCGTGCGGGTTGAGGATACAGGCTTGAACATGACTGTATAACAAAGATCTAGAATACTGTCCGGCCATGCCTCTAAATAACAGCACAATGTCCGCTTTTTCAATTTTAAGGCGTGATCTAGTCTAGATCTAGATCTAGATCTAGATCTAGAGTTGACTAGAGATCTCTAGAGATCTCTAGATCTTAAGGGATTTTGAATTCACAAGATTTGCAACCAGAAATGGATATCTACTGTATCCAAAAGTTCAAAATACATACACCACAGTTTTATTGGGATGGCTAACTTCTCCGGTTATGACCAATTTTCTCCTTATCTTATCTGAATGAAGAGTTAGATATATAGATCTAGATCTATATATATATATATATTTTAGACCCTAGTTCGATATTCCATTACATAGGAACAAACCGGATGTCTCCCAGATTTAAAAATAGGATGTCTCGAACCCAACTAGAGATTCTAGAACTAACCGACGCAACCCCTGTCTAAGATTCTAGACGTAGAACAAGATATAATCTAATGTCGGTCTAGATCTAGAATCTAGAATCTAGACTTTAGATCTAGATCTAGATCTAGATCTAGATCTATATTTAATCTTAGATTAATTCAATATAATTTTTAAACCTACATTGTCGTAAATCTAGGCTTATCTAGAGACCTAGCATATTATCAATGAGGAACAAAGTAAAATAGTATAATAACATCCATTGTGTCTAAAATTATTTAATACTTACATGTTTATTCATTTTTCTCCTTACCCCTTATCCTTTATGATGTGACGTCATATTAACCCTAAATTGTATTATATTCATCCATCTTTGGTGCATCTCCGTGCATACACGAAAAAGACTAGAATATCGGAAATCACCAGCGATCATAAGTCAAACAAGTTACTTATAATTCTACCCTTTCACAATTCATTTGGGGTGAAGTGATAAAGAAAGTCACCCATGAAAAATGAGATACGCTTTTGGTGGAGTGATTGGTCAGATCTAAAGTCTAGTTATTATCGATATAGAGTATTGACTGGGGTACACTTCTGATATGAAAATTAAGAATTCATTGACCAGTAATTAGCCTTAATTAGTTCTGTTTTTTATTTTATTTATTATAGATATTATATTTGAAGGGTGCAATGGGGAAAACCTGTGATGTCAAATTTGGGTGACTTGCCATAAAATCCCTGCCACAAGATAATTAAGATCCGTATTGACATGGAGCCAATGTAAATACAACAACAATTAACCATTTTAGTAATTTCTGCAGAGAAAAGCAGTATTGTTAACATCAGGAATTCATACTCGATCTAGAAACTATAAAATTCGATCTTCTCAAAAAACTGACATCACAGGTTTTCCCCTTGTACCCTTCATTTGATGTAACAATAGGCAGTTATGACGGTGCAGAAACGAGCGAATTGGTTGGCTCATATCTCCTATCCCAACTAAAAAGTATTAATGCCAACATTGGACTGTACAGAGATGATGGACTGTCTATTTGCAGAGAAACTCTATAAAACGCAGAAAAAATAATGAAAGAAAATCTGCCAAATTTTCAAGAACAACAGTCTTCAAATTACAATCGAAGCAAACAAAAAAATCACAGATTTCCTTGACATAACTCTAAGACTAGACCTTAGTTATAATTCATATGGTCTGTATATGAAACCAAATAACACGTCAATAAATTATAATAACCACCTTAACAGTATAACAAGAAACAGCCCAAAAATATAGGAAAGAGACTGTCAGTAAATTCATGTTACGAAACAACATTAAACAAACAAAAAACAAACAAACCCAACAATACCAATATACCAAAAAAGCTCTTAAGAACAGTGGATATGACCAGCAACTAAATTATGAAAGAAGTAAACAACAATAAAAACCACCAAACAACAGAAACGATAACAAGAGACGTCGCAGAAGGAATATAACATGGTTCAACCCACCATGTCATATGGATGGTTCCATTATATAGGAACAAATATTGTGCATATTGTTATTGTATCGGTAAATCCTTCATTTTTTTATTTTTTTATTTTTGTTTTTGTTGTTGTTGTTGTTGAGTTTTAACGTTTATGTTTTACAGCAGGGAGCGTGGCGCCTATGTAATCGAAATACGCATTACGTACCCGAGTTTGGAGGATTTAAAAGTGCATTGTAATTAATTTAGTAAATAATCACATAACAACGTTGGTTAAAATAATTTAAAAGTTTTCAGAAAGAGGTGTCAATAATACAATACTGAAGCAAAATTATCAAAAGCACATTTAGAACCCTTCGTCGTGGAACGCTATCGTTAATTTAGTCTTCGATATGCAACAGGGGAGCTTACGTATCAAACGCCTCATACTTACATTGCGACAGATATAAAGAGAATTGATATTCCTTTATGATTTTCCTTCTCTGAGTACGTGGTTTTTGACAGCAGGTTCATTAAAAATGGACCAATGATTGACGCGAAGAGATACGGTGCAACAAAGCTGCATGACTCCATCATCAGACGACACGCATAAATATAATTTTACTACACTGTCCGGGTCAAACCATTTTTATTAGCGTATTAAGAGGGGGGGGGGGGGGGTATTTTGAATTCATAAAGAAGCAACACATTATTGAATTTTTTTTGGTTTTAATATTCGTTGCCAGTTGCTAGTTGCTAGTTGCAAAAGTCACAAATATATAACCCAGTAAACTAAACTGCCCAAGATATGACTAAAAAAAAAGAAAAAGAAAGAATAAAAAAAGAAAGCAGGCCTGCTCCCAATCCCCAACCAACAATACCGTACATCAAAGTGATCTCTTTTTCGTCTTTTGAATTGAATGAAAATATTATCATCTATACTACGTGCATGGGACTTTACGAACCTTGTTGGCTTCTCATGATCTTCACACCTGTGTTAACTTTGGGATCTAAGTCAAAACCGAAGCTAAGTGAATATTTAAGATTGATTTGCTTTGTTTGTTTGTTGTTGTTTTTTAAATATTTCATTAAGATAATTCTTAAGCCAACAATAGATCTATTTTAGAACACATAATTATCTAAATAGATCTAGATATAGATCTATACCATAGGCGTAGTTAATGCTTTATGACCTAGATTTATTTAGATCTAGAGAGGCTTTTACTTCACTATCTACTCTTTGGCCTAGGTGTAGACTAAACACGGAACAAGACGCATCGATTTATCATCTAGATGTAGGCCTTGCACCTTTTAGTTACAAGTAAATCTTATTGTTTAGATTATGGTTTTTGTCTATTTGGCTAATTAGGCAGCAAATTGTTAAGGTTCTCACTTTCCATTGACAAATTTGCGCACATGATACGTTGTACATTACACCTTTTTCCAATCAGATTCGCAAACAGAGCATTCATTTTCGACTTAGCTCATTCAAATATGACATAGGCTAGCCCATTCAAATTCAACAAAAGAATACAAAATAGCTTTATGTATTCTTCTCGATGTGTTTACCTGTATAATTTATCAACAAGCAAGACAGAAAACATTTGCCAACTTGATTTTATTCCATTACTAGTCGAATACCCGCGACATCGCAGGAAAGAATGATGCTACAATAACTAATTGTATTATTATTGTTGTTGATTTATTGCACCCTGTAAGTTAGATCTATAGTTTTCCTGATCAGAAATTATTTTTAAAAGTTGGTGTATGATTATGCTTACTGCACGGTGCTTAGATTCTACATACATGTAGGCCTACTATGCTTCAATATGATCTAATTGTCTACACACATGACAAACATACTTCGCAGATAAAATGGCTGACCGTTAAATCATAAGGCCTCGATCTAAGTAGCAAATCAAAGGCCGATGATTCGGGAAAGAAATAGCTGTAATTTGCCTTATTATCATGCATGAAATTTACTCACACCAACACATGTTGCTATTATTGAATCTATTACTTAGCATCAAAGAGCTAAGTTAAAAGCCCTAGTGTGGTACTGGTTGCATGTAATACATGTATCACTTTTCTCCTGAACAAATCTTGATCATTGCAAGATTCAAAACGCCAATTCTTCATTATATTTTGCGTACCCCATTGGGAGGGTTACCCTACGCCCCTGTTTCATTGTCGCCCGTGTCACCATACCAAAATTGCAGTTTTCTTGAAACTTGTTGATCCAAGTCAAAAGGTAAATCTACCATTTTTGTAAGAAAAAATTATTTATTTAATTTATTTATAGTTGGGTTGTTTTTTTTTTAAACTCAATAACAGAGACACAGTTTACTAGTAAGGTACTGGCATGTTCAATCGGTAGTTCTAAACGTCACTGCAGCTGGAATGGGAAGAGTTTATTAATTTGTTTTCAGTAATCTGGAAAGAGGGGAATCCCGATTTCGCAATACATGTAATAGTGGCCGAGCCTCCCGAACCTATTTTGTAATGATCCGTGTTGTCGGCCATAGTCCAGGGACAATCGGCCATTACTAGATTTAGAGGATGAATTTAATATGATTAGTAATAGCGAGCTTGTGGATTTGTTTTGTTATAGTTCTAATTTATATAAGACCTAAAAGAGGATATGTCAGTAAATTGATTGAAGTTATGATTGTTGGGAGCTAGTAGAACTATTATTACGAATGGGTGATTATTTGGGAACGTTAGTATTGTTAGGAGCGGGTGATCTTATCCTGATCTTCAACTATAATAATATCAATTGATTATTTACGTAAATCATTGATTTCCTTTTCAGATGGAAAAATCATCTTTAATGAAGTAATATGCAACGAACTATTTAATGCTGATGAATCGCACTTTCTTGTGTGCCTAAATCAAAGCGAGGGCCAAACCCCAAGCCTCCTTATCTATCGTATCTATCGTTAGATGAGAAGGATCAGGCTAAACCCATAGGGGAAAAAATCACAGACATATTTATTATTTTATTCCTATACACATCGAACGATGCCGAATGATGGAAAATTTCATTCTAGATAATAACAAAGATCTAGATCTAGTGGGATCGACTAGCAATCAAAAGGTTTTGTGTCTTCAAACATGATGGCAACTGAGCTGTGAATCTGAAGGTGTGCATCTCCATTTAAAAGCAACTTTTGATTGTGGAAGAGTTGGAAGGAAAGAGCATATCTAATAAAAAGCTCGTGAAAGGGAAAGGAAAAATATTGGTTTACCATGCGAAAGGTAATGATAGAAGAAACGAATGGACACAAAATGAAGAGCTCGCCTACATTTCATAGTGCTGTTGGACATTGAGTATGCCTCCATCATATTTTGAGATCCACCCAATTCAGACAAGTTTTGAATAAGTCCAACATTCAACTGCTCAATGAATCGGATAGTAATATTCTCAGACTTCTATCTTTGCTGAATAAATTAAAACTCCCCCACAAAGAGGCGTACACAGAGACGGGCCTTATAAGTTCGTTCCTTCGTGGTCATGTAGAGGTGTCAATGTTACCCTAAAAGTCCAGCACGTCGCTTCATTCCCAAGAAAAATCAGTTTCACAGCAAGAAATTGTCATTCATCAACATTTTATTCTTCCTCACATATGATTATGTCATTTACAGAAACAGCTTCTTTCCAAGACCAATAAAACAATGGAATGTAATAATTCAGACAACCACCCCTTTCCCAAAAAACCCAACAAAAAACGACAACACAAAAACACAAAAAACAACAACAAAAAACAAAAAAGAACAACAACAAAAAACAAAAAAAACCCACTATCCAACAAAAAAGAAAAACAATCAATAACTACGGAATTGTTCCAATCCAACGTTCTGCATCATGAATTTGCGTTACAGACATGACAGATATCTGTTGCATCTCATTCGTTCAGATCCAGATCCAAGTCGCAAGAACGCTAATTCAAAAGAGAAATTGTTATGTCCCACATCAACGAGTCTAAAGCACTGTTCGTAACTATTACTATCAAATAACTGAAAACCACCCCGGATACCGCCGACAGCTGATTCTGCAACAGTTGTTGTTAGAGCAAATGAATGGTCCGTGCTGACTATAATTCCCATTTCCAGATTTTGATCCTGATATACCAGGACAGACATATCCCAGATCAGAATATACCCGGGTATAATCTGTCCTAGGACAGGTCTTGTGTTGATTATACCCCGAGGTGTATCATGTCCAGGACAGAATGCACCCCTAAGCACCACCAAGATCACCAGAGAGAACGATTTCGTGGTTGTACTCCTGTATTACGCTATAAACGTGTTACAACTGTGTTGTATCGACGATGTATTCTATTAGTAATGGAAGCGTTTTATGGTATAAATCGTTCTAGGATAGAGTAAAGCTTTTGTGTGCTTGATGGTACTTGGACGGTAGAATTTGTCCTAGGACAGAGCATTCCCGGGTATATTCTGTCCAGGGGTATATTCTGTCCTGTTACACCGGTATTGATGCTTGGTGCGATGTTGAATTCTAGCGAAAGTCTTTTTACGCGTTTCCTTTCATTGCACTCAAATTTAGATACAAGGGATTCTCGTGAAAGGCATAACGAAAAAAAGCCACAACAACATAAAGATTCCCACACGATTTGCACGCTCGATAATAAAAGATTGAATTTGCAGTGATATAGACGAGGTGAGCAAAATATTTCTGAATAAAAAGTCCGAGTGAGTAAAAAAAAATGCTTACACAACCCGCATTGTATGGAATGTACGCACTATTATTTTACTCAATGCAAATTGTGTTGCTTTTGTTGAGGCAATTAAGTGGTAGTGGTGGAGTTGTGCCATAATGTATAATGTAATATCATGCAACACAAATTTTGCCCTCAGCATACATTCACAAATTTAATGACTAAATTTTTGGAAATTCTCAACTACGAACCCGTTGTCGACCTGCCTGCACCTAGTTGTATAGATTAAGCAACGCTTGTCGGAATTATGACAGCCTTAATCATTCAAGAAAACATAATTTAGAGCAACATTCATATTAAGATTGTTATAGATTTATAAAACCCAGGAACAGTAAGTAGGTCTTAATATTAATCGTGTATGAGTGTGTGAATTTGTTAGATGATAATTTTAGTAATACTTATTGGTCTCTGCCTGTATTCTTTGAATTGAAAACCTTGGCATTGGCATGAAGTAATATGTTATATTACAACTCTGTTCTTATTCTTTTCTTTAGGAAAGAATAAATATCATCTGGAACCTAATGTAAAGACTTCAGTTACATTCACTCATTCAGCAATAGCGCCCACTGCAGCTATTTATTTATTAAGTAGATTGCCAGGCTTATTTACAAGTTATCCACGCTTCGTCGATATAAACAAACGATGACGTCACAGGCCGACGTCGAAGCGTCACGAAACACATTGGAAACTATACTTTCTGAATGAGAAGAGAGAGAGAGAGAGAGAGAGAGAGAGAGAGAGAGAGAGAGAGAGAGAGAGAGAGAGAGAGAGAGAGA
>JASKDV010199390.1:0-11002 GCA_032466395.1 Aegires albopunctatus
CCTCATATGGCCAATTGCCATTTATGGTTGCGAAGCCTGGACTCTCAAAAAACAAGATACAAATAGACTGAATGCAGTTGAAATGTGGTTCAATCGCAGAATACTCAGAGTAAAATGGACTGATAAAAGAACTTATAAAAGTGTCCTAGAAGAGCTTGGCATTCAAATGGAACTGAATGCAGAGATATAAAGTGATAAACAAAAGGAAACTAAGATATGTTGGACATGCACAAAAGAACCAACCTGATGTCAACAGTACTGCAGGGAAAGATAGAGGGAAGAAGAAAATACAGGGTGATTAAAAAAGAATACGCCAAATTGTCAGTAAGCAACAGGAAAGTGCTTTTCATTGGTGCTCACCTCTGTATGCTTCATGGGGGAGTTCAGAAGAGTTTGAAATGTAAATGTAGAGACCTAATGGAAAACCTCTGTAAAATGTGTATTAAACACTAGAAAAAGATTTATTCATGTGAATTTGCATTCAACTCTTGCCTAGTAAAGATGATAAAATGGAGACTGTACTAATATAAAATACAACCACCAAAACATTTATCTAAATATATCTTAACACAGTTTTATCTTTGAAGGTGAAGTTCTATTTATTAATGTACAAAATACTCCATTGAACAATATGATGGAATGAAACACATTATCAATATTTTTTTTATCACAGTAGAAGTATGGTCTAGACCTGCCAATATACCCCAAAATAGAGTAAAACATGAGAACAAGCATCCTACAAAGAAACCATGTAGAATATGTTCACAGTTAAAGAATCTCCTCAACTGAATATGGCCGAGCTGACTTTAACTTGTTTTCTTTTTAAAAAGTCTCATGTTAATGTTAGGACTTCTTACTTAACAAACCTTACAATCGGCAATGAAGTCATTGATGCTATACTATTTCTTGTGTGAAAACATATGAAAATTATATCTATGTGCATATTTATATGTAAAAAAGTAAGAATGCTGCATCCACATACAGATTAAGTTGGTATAATTCATATCTGCTGGACATATTCAAGGCTCGGAATATAATACTTTCTTATAAGTTATTCAATTCTATGATTCTTCATAAAGTTATCGATTTGGACGGCAGTTTAAGTTTATATTTACAAAAAAAAAAATAAAAAAATATTGTATTCATCTTTTGGAGTCCAGTCATCTTTAAAAATTGAAAAGTGATATATAATATCTATATTAATAAGCCTCATTACAATCCTCTCAAAATTCAAAACAAAATTGACAGCTAGCTAATTAAAAATTGTGAATAATGGAAATGACACCAATCAGTACGAAATTCTTTAAAAAATTATCATTGCTTGTAATTAAGTATTCAATATATCATATATCACAAATATATCTGTTAACTTTTCATCCTCAAAAAATAAGTGAGTGCAAAAAAACAAACTATAAAGTATATTTCAAGTACATTATAATATATTATTATTTATCATCCTATAATATAGCCATATTTTTATCATCAATATAAAATTAACTAACATTCAATCAAATCAAACAACAAACAATTCAACAATAAACAAAAAAAAAAAATGTTTCAGCTACATTGAATACTTTGTCGAGAACAAAATAGGAATACTGCAATCAAATCATCAAAGTACAAAACAAAAATGTAAAGCATATCACAGATTTCATATAATATAAGATATCACTGTCATAAAAATAACTCATTTGTGTCATAACACTGCAATAGGGTGGTCCCTCCTTTACAATTGCATTAAAAAAAATATAACTTTTACATTATCAATATCAACATTGATTAATACTATTTATATTGGTATTTGTGATATATAGATAGGCACACTGTAAGTTGCAATAAATCTCACAGTCAGGTGATCAAAAAAATAAAAAAATAATATCACATTTCTGGAAACTTAAAAAAAAAAAATCAATAAGTATGTAAATCAAAACATACAATTTCCATTTATCATCAGACATTTAAATTAAATAAAAAAACAAACCCACCAAACACCCAAAATAATTTAGTCGTCTTTCTGACATAAACAAGCACATCCTCTCTTGATCCAGTGTTGTATAGGTTTGGTCGAAGGCAACAAGATGGCCAGCACAAAGTTGGTAGAGTGACCAGTGGTTGACAACACTCCTTTTCTTTCACTTGTCTTGTATACGGGACACTTGTACCGTTTGTTACTTGTATCAATTTCATCGGCTCGTTTGGGGTGAAGCCAGATAATTGGAACGGGTTCGTTAAGTACTCTTGGTTGTTGTTCTTCAAGAGCACCCCTATGGATAAAAATGAGATGAAATGAATAAATAATGATATATTGATATCAATTATAAGAAAATTTATACTGCCCAGGCTCCGAAGAAAACAGGCTCTTGCCTCACACTTATATGGCGAACATCCACCTTGGCAGGCTCAATGCGCTTTAAGTAAGTTCAGTAGCAGACTTTCTCATTCCAGATTACTTCTGGAGTATATAGAAATAGAGGCGAAGGTCAATGAACAGCACTTTGCTATAGCTGACTGACAAGACTTTCGATCACAATAAATTCCTAAGTCTAATAACTAGAAAAATGCCGACTTACGTTTCTTTATCCCAGCGAGCACTGTCAAGGAAAAGGCCGTAGATGTAGGCACCATCCTCAGGAGCTTTTTCCATACGATCATGTTTTAATACCTGTAGGTAAAAGGGCATGGAGGTCAATAAGTTATCTGGATTAATTTTTATATATGTCATCCTCTCATTTCTCATCTTAAAAATTAATGAGGGGCAAATTTGCTTTGTTAATGCACAAGAAACAAAGACGCTCAAATTTAGAAGAAATCGTCTACAGTGTTCAACTATATTTAGCCTAAGGCAGGCAAATGATGATGATGACCATAAATACAATACCAATACAATGTAAAAATTCTATATTATATTCATCATCATAGCCCAGGAGTGAAAGTTTGCTGGGTATTCCCAGAATTACTAGGATTTTTTATGTTTCCATGCCAGGTTTTTATTTACTTTCACTGAGTACTGGCCGGAAAAGTAGCACGATGAATCATATCATTAAAATGTCTGATTGAATCACTTCACACACTTTGCAAAATGAAATAAATTGAATAATTGTTTAATTAAGCAATTCTGCCCTCATACGACAAAAGTGCGAATATCGCTATATTTCATCAATGATATTCACCTTTTGTCGTATAAGGGCAGAGTTGTGCTATAAAAATAAAATGAGTCATAAAGTTCTTTTTCAGAAATTTTAGGGGGTCGTGGAAAGTGCTGCAGGGAATACAATGCCATACTTTTATTGCCATTATTATTTTCAGGGAAATTTAACAAGGTCAACTTTTATTCCTGTCATAGCCTTTCTCACTCTGGTTTAGGGTATAGGCCACAAACAAACACTTTCCATATTTTTTAACCTGGGCCAGCTCCTTGAGAGCATTTGAAGTCCTTCCGCTTTTCAGAATATCATTCTCTCTAAATCTTCTAAACGACCATCAAGGCCTACCCTTTGATCTCTTTCCTCTTTTTTATTACATTTTTTTTTATCATTACTACTATATTGCCATCATAAGTTTCAAGTAGACAGCAAAAATAACCATTGTTTTCAATAATTAAAAGTTGTAGAACAAAACTTGTAGTGGACAGTTAAACTTTAAAAAAGCTAAAAATAAGTATGAATTCTTTAAATACACTCTGCCACGAGATGCAACTGCCCGCGGCAAATCATAGTAGTATTAACTCACTTTTGTCTTAAAAATGACTAAGGCAGTTAACTGATAAGAGTAAACGTTACATTCCTTACCTCAAAATCAAAAGCCAGCTTGTCAATAGGAATAGTGTATTTCCTGGCAAAGTTCTGCATGACTCCAGTCAAGAAAGCTTGGGTAAAGAAGAATCCAGAAACCCAGAAGTCCTCAGGTTTGCCATTGTCATACCATTGCTGGAAGGAAATCAAGTGAATACAGGGTGTCTGATAAAATACGTTCTCAAAATATGATTGCTCAGCAATGGGCGAAGAGAATCAGAAAACCATGCCGTTAATGAAAAGTAATTTTCTGAAATTTTATTTGATAAAGAAAATAATATGATATCTGCAAATGGCAACATAAATAATAGCACGAGTACTCATTTTTTCACACTATGCACACTGCCAAATGGTAAGTATCAAAATAAGACCATATTATCCTATCTGTGAATAATGATTTTAATAGCAATACACCTCCGTTTGGGGGCTGTGACTGTGATGATATTTTTTAACAATTGCGTAAATGAAAGTTGAAAATTTTCATAAATTCATATTCAAATTGGTATTTCGTAAAAAAGGCAGTACTTTAACGGTTTTCTGTTTGGTGTCAAATTAATAGAATTAAAATGTTTTGCGTTGATTTCAGTGAGTTGTCACTTGTAACCAGACCTGATGTCAACTTTTATCATAACCAAAACAAATTAGAGGCTCTTTAAAATCTATTCTACAACTTTATATAGAAATTATTTCACTGTTTTATTTGCATTATAAATTAAAATCTAATTCAAAGCATGCCACAACTTCAGTAAAGGAAAGAGTTCTTATCCAAACCTGCAAAAACTTGAGCCTTTCAAGAAAATCTGCTATGTAGCTTCCTAATGGTTTCAGAGACGGGTAGGAGCGATTTTGCCACATGGCTGGTTGACGACCAATCAGTAGGCTTCCAGCCAAAGCCTCCAACTCGGAAGACATGACGACGAGACCCTTGATTGCTTTCTGTATGTTGATCAGACTGGATCTGATGATGACTAATAGTCTGTATTGGAGAAAAAAACAAGCTGAATAATCTTGGATATATACAGTGGAAGTTGGATTCAAAGAGGTCGCCGGGACTGGAGCTATGTTCTCGTTGTATGAGACATTTCGTTAAATGCGAAATCATTGAGGAACATCATAAATACAAGGGGCACGATTACAATAGGTCTAAGAGTTATTTGCCATTTTTATGACCTCGTTGTAGGCAATTTTACCTATCGAGGATCCTCGTTGAATGTGCCTTTTTTTTTTTTTTTAAACAAAGAATATTAAGGAGGAAAAATGGGGATTTCTATTGACCTTGTTGTATCCAACATTTAGTTGAGTGCGATCTGTAATTCTCTTGCTTTCTCCGTTATTCGCTATGTTATCATACATGATGAAGAATTGCATTGACCAGAAACAACAGAGTGATACATGTATAATAAGAAGCTACGGTTTGTAAATACGTGTAAATCAGTGAATTGTATTAATATAAATGTAAATAATTTAATTAAATTTAAATTAGAAGTAAGGATCGTAAACAAAAGTTATATATTCTTCCTCCTTTGTTTCTTTGCTTGTCATTTTTGAATTTTCATTCTTGAAATAGCCCTACTGTAAGTTGACTCTTAGTTTGAATTAAGTATCTCAGTTCTCTGCCTTGTATGGATTGATTCTAGATCAAAAATTCTGATTACATTCCATTGATTTGCCATGGCAAAGTGAAAAGAATGATTTCAAAGAAACTGAATCCAGAGGAAAATAAATTAGTCATATATCATCAGGGTTATTTTTTCTAAGAACAAAAACTAACAAGAATATCCTCAAATAGGCAGAAACCAACGGAGCCTTAATAAAGAAAATAAGAAAGAGACAAGTAGGACATGTAATGAGGAGGGAATAACTTGAATATCTGGTTTCAACAGGGGAAATGACAGGGAAGAGAGCAAAAGGAAAACAAAGAGAGAAAGCAGAGAAGGTCAATGAAATGGTGAAGGCAACATTCGATCGAGGAGCATGGTCGTCAACGTTCTTGAGCAAGACACGCAGAGAGAGAGAGATTATGAGGGTTGACTCACTTGGACTCAGAAATGACAGATTACTTTGAGTAGGACCTAACAGGAATCAGCAAAAAACCTCATATACAGTCTGGTCCCTCTAATCCGAACACCTCCGTTCCCGGCAATGTGTTCGGATTACAGAATTTTCCCGATTAGGGAATATTAAGAAATATTAAAAATATAATCCGTTCCCAGAAAATCGTTTAGATTACAGAGGGATTCGGATTATAGAAGTCCGGATTAGAGAGACCAGACTGTATATAGCATGAAAGTATCTCATACATTTTACAATTATATTACAATTCACGAGATAATAAAAACAGCCCCCGTACTTGTTAAAACGCTCCATTTCCTGCACCAAGACGGTGTTCATGCTTTCAGCATAGATGACTGGATATTTCTTGATGGCCAATTCTATGTCAAAATCTTTTGGTAACTGAAAAGTTACAGAAAGAAATATATCAATTAAAGTAAAACAAATAAAGCTCAGGTGAACTTAGGTGTAAAATGAGAACGACATAGCAATAGGGTGGCTAGTGGTTTTTAAGATAACAATCCCGTAGCACTCATCATTGACAACAATATTGATTGATTGAATGATACGGTGGGATCAAAAACTGTTAGGCAAAAATTTTCTCAATATCCAGGCATTGGCGAGGTGTCCTAGATAAGACACCTTGTTATATTTATCTCACTTGACTCAGGGGTGAATGAGTACACCTTCGAGGTGTACATGATTAGGGGAGTGGATAGCTCAGTAGATAGTGATGCTGGCCTAAAAAAGCCAAAATGGTCATTGGTTCATGCTCAACCTTAGTTCAAATCCTGGTCGGCACAGGCTTTTGTTGAAATCTAATTTTTTGAATTTCTTCTATTCACCTTTCCTGTGGCAAGCAGGATATAAGTGCCTTGTCCTATCGGATATGGACGATAAATTTGAAAGTCTCATGTGCACATGTAGAGAACCCTCAGTGGTTAAAAAACGACAAGAGCAGGCCATTCTGGCTGCCACCCTAGCAAAATTTGAAATTTAATTCCTACCATGGCCTATCAGGTAAATTACACTTCATAAGCGTTGATCTGATGAAATGAAGGCTAACATCATTGGGATGGATTGTGGTTTGCAGAGCCTCACAAGCGCTCCTACAGTTCCACACAAGTGCATACATAAATATTGAGATTTTTGATATGCGATCTTTAATGCTATCTATTATTATTTATTTATATACATGGCGATTAAAACAACATTGTCCATGTCCAAATAATGAAATCATGCCTAACAGGCTGGAAGTTTTGTCTTCTGTGCTTTGTGTTGCTGTTGGTCAGGGGAGTATCATAGTCATTGCAAATCATATGATATGAGCACAGCTGCAGTGTGGATACAAGTGATTTATAAGAACTATTTTTATCTTACTTTTAAAATTTGTAAAAACTTCCTATTAGAGACAGCAATTTGAGAGATATCAGAATGAGTCATCCCTGACTAGCCAATTAATAATAAAAACAATAGGCCTACGATGAGAGGTGATTATATAAAAATGATGATATCCTCTATTACACACCTAATCTACCAATTCAGTAAGATGCAAATGGAAAAAAATATTTGTAACTCAATCCTTGCGTCTATGGCAGAAACGCTTACCTTGGATAGGATGTCTGTGGCGATATCGGCTAAAGCGTCATCAGAACTGCCACCTCCACCACCCATTCTACCTTGGGTTAAAAGGACCGAGTCAAAAAGCAGGCGTACTTCTTGAAGCTCTCTAGCTATGTCAACATTTTCATGCATACCAAAGATTTCTGGGTGTTGAGCTGAAGGCAAATTCTGAAGAAAGAAAGAAAATGAGGTTTAAATATAATGGTGGTGAAATACATTAAAGGAAGATAAACATTAACACTTGGCAGACTACTATTCCTTCTAGAAATGTGCCACATGTGGCATTGTGGTCTACTGGTAGACATTCGGGCTGGTGATCGAAAGGTCCCAGGTCCGAATCCAAGTTGGGCGCCATGTTGTCATGTTGCGTTCTAAGGAAAGACTTTTTACATGCATTTCCTCACCGTACACAGATGTAAAATGGGTACCTGGCCATAGGTAGAGGAAGATCTTGTCAGTATGCTGGAGTGAAGCACCTTTCACCAGGTTGCACCTCTGTATGCCCCTCGAGGGGTTGAGAAGAATTTTGAATTGCAATGGCCTGTCAGGGTAACTCTGTAAAGCGCATTGAGCACATTTAGTAGGAACGCGTTATATACGAATGCTCTTTTTTACTTTTTTTAGAAATATCTTTTATGTTTTTTAACTCATTCAGTGCTGATCCCAATCTCAGTGAACACCCTCTATATACTGAGCAATGTTCATATGGTGAGGAGAGGTTGGCTGTATCTAATTAAATTAATTTTAGTTTCTTCTGTCTGGTTATCAAATATAAGTTTCTAATCTTTTAGCGTCTTCCTGACATTATCATTAATTTCTTTTGCCGTCTATGATATTTTAAATATTTTCCTGTTGCACCTCATTTCAAATCTCTTGTTTAATTGCTCTATGTCAGAGGTGCACAACCAGTCAATCGCGATCTACCGGTCGATCTTCAAGTACTTGGTAGTTGATCGCGGGATGACTGTAGGACACACCCACAAATGTTTATTGTTTCTATTTGTCTTTGTATTTTGGTGGGTCGTTTTTCTTGGATTTGGCAGGTTTGTGTTAGTTCTTTCTTAATTTAGTTAAAATGAATAATGCCAAAAGGCACACCAGCATAAGTTCGGTTTCTTTTATTTCTTGTTTCAGGGCTTTGGCAGACTGGTAACTCTCCAACGGTTGGGAAATGTAAAAGTAGATCCCATGTCAATAAACATTGCTGTATGTCATTGCCTACAATTCACATTAATACAATATTGATTTATGAGATTACTAATAAGTTTATTTAAGAATTATAGAGTAATTCACACTTTATTTGAATCTGTGAATTTATTATATAAAGGAAGAAATGGAACTATATTTCGTAGATAAAATCACGAACTGACGTAACCCACATTAAACTTCTTATGCAGGAGATAACTTTGAATTTTTTTGTGGTTTTGTAATTTCTTCTCCTTCAAAATGTTATATCTGTAAATCATCATTATGAAGATCGTTTTAATTATTAAAACTTATCGTTAAACATACTGTGACAAGAATTTAGCAGGTTATAAAACAAACTGAAAGTAAAATCTGGACAATATCATCTCAAAATGAGCAAGTGTATGGGTTATGCCAGTTCATGATTCCAGCGACGATTTGAAGAAAGCCTTTCCCAAAATATTTGATATCAGACCAAGCACGAGTAAGAAGTGAATCAACAATTATTGTGTCAGAGCAAGAAATCATCAAGTTATAGATCTAAAATATATCTTTTGAAAGTTTCTTGCTCTGAGATAATGCTATCATTTCTTGTACAGTCTGGTCTATCTAATCCCAGCACCTCCATTCCCAGCAATTTTTTCGGATTACATACTTTTCCGGATTAGGGAATACTAAAAAATAATTAGAAAAAAATCTGTTCCCAGAAAATGGTTTGGTCTACACAGGGATTTGGATTACAGAAGTCCGGATTAGAGAGACCAGACCGTAGTCCGAATTCATCCAATAGGCATCAGTATTCACCTTGATAAATTCAACAACATCTAAGTAAGCTCCCTTGCTAGGACAATGGTAATTGCCACTAGGAGAGAACTTGTACTTGGAATCAGAGATGATGGCCATGTTGAAGAAATCGGACAGAATGGTCAAAAGGCACCGACGATCCCAGTCATCTGTGACACGACCTCCGTAGTTACATTCGCCAGTCATGTAGGAGATGGCATCGAAGGGAACCTCATTGTATTCATTGATAAACATCTGTGTTGAATAGATAAAGTCAATTTTCAAAGTAAGGAGAGGTTTATGTTTCATCCTTATATCAATGTAGTGAGGAATTATAAGCAAGTTCATAATAATATTAATAACAATAATAATAATAATAATGATGATGATAATGATGATGATGATGATGATGATGATGATGATGATGATGATGATGACAACAACATCAATTAAACAATTATATAACATCTTTAGTTTCTTTTTATAAATAAAAAAATAAATCTTTCACAAAATGGTAAAAATAAAACACAAAAATTAAATAATTTAAAGACATGATTAAAATTGCAAAAACTCATTTACTTATACATTTTCTGAATATCTAAATCTACTTCACATCCAAAAACTTGAAAATGTAAAACACAAATCCACAAGCCATTAAATTTTGATAAACCCTTTAACAAGTGACTTTTGTAAAAAAAAAAGATTGAGGCTAGACTAGATTTCAAGGGGTTTTGAAATTAAAAAGAACTTATTTTATAATCATCTAGCAATTGAAATAGAAGCTTGATTACATTCTGTATCGACACATGTAAAAAAATTCTCTACTTTTCTATAATACATGTAATTGATGTTGAAAATATTGTTCAATTTATGTATAGTATTTGGCCAGTTTTAGACGTTTTGCCAGTTTAACCGATTCTGTCCATTTGACCGCTGTCAACGACTATACGAAAATTGAAAGGTTATATCCAAGTTTAAGTCCAGTACAACTTTTTAAGCAGTAAGCTTATGAAGCGGTATATCTGAACATCAAACGACTAAAATCTGAATGAAAATTTCGAAAAAATATTGGTACCCTTGTTAAAGTAAAGTGCAAAGAGAAAAAAAATTCTGGCAGAGCCAGCAAATAATAATGGATGGAATCAGTTAAAGAACTTCAAGAAGCAAAGTGTTCTGATATTTAAAATAGTGATAATAATTAGCCTAACCTGTAGCTGACGAACAGAAATTCTCAAATCGGATTCGTTGAAACCGTAAGCAATATTCCATCCCAAAGGCCCAAACTTTCTTCTTTCTTGTACCAATGCATGGAAGAAACAA
This sequence comes from Aegires albopunctatus, assembly GCA_032466395.1. Taxonomy (NCBI): domain Eukaryota; kingdom Metazoa; phylum Mollusca; class Gastropoda; order Nudibranchia; family Aegiretidae; genus Aegires; species Aegires albopunctatus. The sequence goes on from JASKDV010199390.1 coordinate 10,755, forward strand.
AGGCCAAACAGTAATTTCTCAAAGTTCTGTAAGGGGGAAAAAAAGAGTTGTTTAATTACACGCTATAAATAAAATTATGTCAACATAATCAATGGACATAAAGGAATGAAGATAAGGATAAAAAATACTGATAAATAGGGGGAGGAGAGAGAGAGAGAAAGAGAGAAAGACAGAAAGAGAGAGAGAGAGAGAGAGAGAGAGAGAGAGAGAGAGAGAGAGGGAGAGAGAGAGAGAGAGAGAGAGAGAGA
>JASKDV010199401.1:0-11001 GCA_032466395.1 Aegires albopunctatus
TGATGATGATGATGATGATGATGATGATGATGATGATGATGATGATGATGATGATGATGATGATGATGATAATAATACAACCTCTACCCTTTGGGACATTTTTATACTTTTTACTATCATTATATTGATCTTCTTTATTTATTATATCATATTCCCAATTAAAATTTAAATGACCTGTTGGTAAATCTTATAAAGCCCAACCATATCAATTATTTCCATCTAAATATGATAAATACACATTCATGTAATTACTAAATTAGACTCCTTATTTTAGTCATTCTCTTCAGCTATTTATTGCTTGCAATTACATGTCTCGTAGAACCAGGTATACCTACTGAGAAAAGTAAGTTTAGTAAGTACACAAATTTGTAACCCCTATATCTTTCATTGTATTCTGCTTAGATTAAAAATATCTCATCTATGTGTAGGTCGACTCTGAATAACCGCAGCCTAAATTAAAGATACCCGTAGATCTAACCCTTTATCAGGAAGACCAAAAAAGACTACCATAAATTACGATCAAATCAAACTGCTATCAAGCATATTGACAACCCTTTTCAATCACTGAAAGAAATAGCCGCCAATAATGGGCTCTGTCGATAAAACGTCATTACTAAATTTGATTCCTTGTTTGAAGTTGAAGGTCTTTCACTTTCAAGCATTTTTGCTACTGGTACTGGTATTCTTTGGTATTTTATTTTGTTTTTTGTTCTTTTTACTGTTTGAATCATTTGCGAATGCAATTTTTCCATCACCAACCAAATTCAGATTTTATCTAGCTTTCAGATCATGTACATTGTTGCACTTTTATCAGACTGAATGATTATTGGTTGAATGACAAGCATTTCAATTTGGTGAACCTACTTTTGCACATGACTGTATATATCATGTTTATCTGGTAACTGTTCCAACTTTGGTGGTTCTATTCTTGTACTTGTATTTGATTATTTGTATGTAATGTTCTATTTTACCGGAAAGTTCAGTCTCAAGTCTCATTTCTTAAAAGTTAAATGCTTTCCATTTGTTTTTAACATTTCTTAGAATATCGTGATTTTATGACAAAACTGAATACATGTCATGTAGATTGTTTGATATAAGTCCATGCATTTTTATTAGATAATTTAGAATTTATATTTAGTATTATTATTATGAATTATCTCTTTGTGGGGGTGTGTGTGGGGGTGATGTCTACCTATAAATAGCCCTGTCCGTTCTTTTATAATTTTTAAGCTGGTGTAAAACTAAGAAATAATTTCCTTTATAAGGACAAATAAAGTTATTAAATTGAATTGAATTGGATCAATAAAATAGTTATTGGATAAAAATACCTTCCATGGTTTTAGTTAATATGTTTTCACATTTGATATAATTTGTTTACTGTTTCTTTGTTGTCTCCACTGGAATCTAGTATAGACCAAAGGAAACTTTGTTGACATCAAGATTCTTGAAATTAATAATGTTGTGTTGTGAACTAAATGTTTTAGGTAATGAATACAAGAATCAAGAAGATCCTTTAAAATAAAACTTCCATTCTGAATATGTTCACTTCTGTTTGATATAGGCCTTCATGTAATGATATTGATTTATATACATGATGTATATCTTGAAACACTGTATCCACTTCCTTTTTCTTGAAAATCATCAATAAACTTAAAATAAGATCACTTTCAATACTTTTACAAAAACTAAGTGTGTCATTGTCATCTAATTCAGTAACAACACGTGTATTTCTTATAATAAATAATAATTATTAAAATATAGCCTTTATTGTCCCCTGGGCACTTTTTCTTTTGGCTTCTCTCGAGGGAAGACAGAGAGAAAATTAGTGTCTACTGTAGAGCAGCACCGCCAGGGCAATAGAGGTGAATTATTTTGCCCAAAAATAATACTAGAAGATGCCAAGGTGGGGCTCGAACTTGGGACGTCAAGTTTACTGTGCAATGCCATTATCCATCGGCCATCTATCCCCCAGTGCTCTTTTTGCGACTGAGCAGATGTGAATAATACGTGTAAAGAGACTTTCCCAAGGACTCAACGTCGGACCTAGAGCCAGTAGGAATTGAATTCACAACCTTTTGATTGAAAGCGGACCTCGGTTACCACTCAGCTGCGATGCCAGACCACCGCAATGATATCAACAGGAGAATTGGGATATCCGGATGTACTTCTTGTCAATTAATAGTTGTAGTGCATCTCACTGAAAATGTTAGTCGAAGTTTACTAGGTAGGATATAAATAATAATATCTATTCTTATCTTGAATAAATTCTTTAATCAATGGTTTTATGTTGTTTAGGTATAATAAAGTAACATTCTCATTACTGTTTTCTAGACTAATTATCTTATCACTTATCAAGTGTTTATTATATTATGAGCTGCTTCTAGTCTTTTCTTACTTTCTTCATTGACATTAACAGTAACAACATCACCTTTTTGAAATTCAATTTATGTGTGACATTATATTTTTTTTTTATGTGACTCCAATGAATCATTAGATACAAAAGATTTACAACAAATATCACAATGATGCTTATCTTGTTCACTAAATAGTTTAGCTAAATGTGCTTTAGATTTTTCAAAGATTGCACGGTTTTAAATGGACTAATTACAGTAATATGTTCAATCAGTGGCGTCACATGGGTGAAGCTGAGACTGGGGCTAATTGATTATTTACCTATTAATAATTATTCTTATACATACAGTGCATGCTTGGCTCATAATAAAGATAATGAAGCACAGTAGAATTTTGAGGTTGGGCTGAAACCCAGAAGTCCCGCCCCACCCCACCTGACACCGCTGTGTACAATGAATAAGTGTTGTACCGTCCATTTTGTTAAGAATAAGTTTAGATTAAACTATAGTATAATTTGTAATTTATTTTCTTTCACTTTCATACAATTTTCAATTATTATGATTTCTTTCCATCAACTCTTAGTCCGTGGGCCAGTGGGCAAAACCCTCCCCCCTCCTGGGGATTTTATGAGACCCGATTTTCCAGCAAGTATGACATGTGCGCTATCCATTTCTGCCCGGCTGCCAAAAAAATTGTGTCATCTTCACAGAGTTATCGCCCTTCAAAGGTCATCAAGTACATAATAATGGGTTAGAGACTGCCGAGTTTTAAACTCATTAAACTGCCATAACTTCTTCAAATTTAGTGTCATAGCTTTGAAATCTTTATGGCAATAAAGGGTAAGGTTCATACTACAAGATCAACCTTAAGAAAAAATTGTTTATACATTTTATACTTATGATATGGACCGAGAAAGTTTATTACAGCCTATTTTTGTAAAAAAAAATTAAGGAAACGAAATGAATAACTCTAAAGCAGTACACTTTTCAATACATGTCAAAGAAAAAATGTTGTCGAGCATGCATTATTACACCTATATATACATTTTTGAAAGGTTGTTTCCCTTGAAAATGGATAAGATAAACCTTGCTTAACTTAAGATAAACTTTTTTTCTGGTCCCAAGGAGTTTATCTTAAGCGGACTGCACTGTAGTTGTTTGACTGAAAATTTTATACCCATACATTTACATGTAAACAGAAGACGATCTTTACAGAGTACACAATACTGTGTAGGCTATAGTGTGCAAGAAGACAAAACACCATTAAAAGACAAGCCAATACCAAGGGAGTGATATGTAAAAAATTCATAACAAATCTTTATTACACTTAGTCAAACATATAGAAAACAAAAACAAAAGGATTATTATACACAAAAATGTACCCCAAGTTAAACAATAATTACAGAACAAAACAAGGACAAGTTAAAGAACTTAGATATACTAATTAACCTCATGAAGAAACTTTTCTTTTTCCTTCATAGTCATAGGCTTGGTTTCAAATAAATGGAAAAAGAATAAAGCTAAGAGCAGAATTTGAAATATTGACGTGCATGAATTTTAATTTTGCTCCACTTAAAATTATATTATCAGGAAATAGGACTGTGCATTGTTGATCCATGAATATTCTCAAATACAAGCTGGCTGTGGTAAGCAGATGTTGACACTTTACACTAATTTACAGCACTTTCTTATTTACCGATAGGGATGAGAGTCCTCCTTGGATAGCTGTAGCATAGTGAATACAGGTGTGTAGGGCCTACATACTACATGTATTAAGCTAACCAAAATCTTAGTTTGTGGGAACTCAGATTGGTGTCATCATGGCAAATTATCACATCAAATTCAAGTTGATACATGTGCTTTTCAATTTATCCTATGCTCTTTTTATCTCCATTTCTAGCCTTTTGTGTTTATTATCATATCATTATTTTATATAATTAGGTAGATCAACTATTAATGTTAAGATGATGATGAAATATTATCAGGAGATAAAAAAACAAACAAACACAACAACCCTAAAAAACAAACCCAACAAAGAAAACCAAAACCAAACCCAAAAGGAGATGAAGATGAATAAAGAAGGTTAAAGACGAACAGGGGAAGAAGAAATTGTTTTAATTTTCTTTTCATGGCAGTATGGCACTATAACACTTGTTTTTGTTTTCATAGAATAAGGAAATTAGAAGACTGGAAAATAAAACATATAATATGTAGATAATATAAAATGTAACGGAAACAAGAAAAAAGATGTACACAACATATATATCGTATATTACTACACACAAAATCCCTGCATTCATTTGCAGTATTCAAAAAAAATATCAGTGAAATTAAATATAGATCAATATAATATATTCATCATGTTCAAAGTCACCACCATCAAAATCAAGTTACTTACAAAACATTCACAAATAGCCTACTCCAAAAGACCAGTTGTTGTTCTAGAAAGTGAAAGAATTTGGGATTCAGTCATAATAGTGTGGACATATTTTGATTGAGAAATGATTTGTCTGTCAATCTGATTTATGACTCATCTAGTGTAGTGTTGGTGTTTCAATAAAGCATATTAAAAAAGTATTACCCTGCTTTAGAGAAAGAAAAAAGAAAACCCAACCTTTGATAGAATACTAATTTGTGTCATGTAAATTCTTTTATATCTACATGTATGTGCTATATAAAATTTGAGATTTATTATAACCATGTTTGAAATGTTCTTGCAACAACCAAAGTAATTTTGAAGCCATACGACAATCGCGGACTTCAAGAAAGTTCCCTACAATTACAATGGCAGAACTGTCTTGATCACCATAGTGACTATGCAAAATAAACATTTTACCATTTACACAGCAAGTCTCAACTTTCTGTTACGGTAGAATTGCTCTTCAATAATGCAAATCACACGATTGTGTAGAAAGTCTGAGGAATTTTTGTGATGAAATGGGAGTGCAGGCTTTTCTCTTTTGTGTTTGCACCAAATACTCAACAGGTTGTTTATGATTAACATTTTATAAAAGATTATTAGTCAAGGATTAAATTAAGACAAAGAAACCTTGAAATGTAACAGAAATGAGATTTTAGCCAAATCCATGAGTAAATTGCTAAAAGTTCAAACATACATGTACAATTGTATATGTAATGATGTATAGATATTTCTAATAGTGATAGAGAATAAGATTTTTCAAAAAAAAAAGATGATCAATTTTTTAGATCAACAATAGCCTCTTTTCTGCTTGCTTGCTTGCCTGCTTTGCATTGCGTGATTTTGCTTTCAGTCATTAGAAATTTGAAATGTTAAAAATAAACGATACCTGAAATCGAAACCTATAATACATAAATAAAAGTAAAATAACCTGAGCATAAAGCTGATATTTTTGGTACGGTAAAGGTGATTAATTGATCTACATAGATTACTTGTAAAATGAATAAATTTAAGAGAAAAAACACAGCTAAAGCTAATTTCTTTGGATGAAAATCATTACAAAACACAAGTTGCATTGTGTTATAATTACAACCTATAGATCTGTCTCTAGAATAAAAACTGATCATTTATAGTTATAAGCATTTTATAACGAGAGACTAGGTGAGTGCATGAGTATGGGTGTGTGTAAGAGTGATGGTTTATTGGTGAAGGTCACTAAGAGATTCAATTAAAATATGTGTGAATGAGTAGGTACCGTAATAAATGTATTTTTGAACAAAATGAATATTGCTTAGTAGAAATGTACTGTAGAATAATTGTACCGATATCTGATAGTGTAAGGATAACTGTTTGTTGTGATTTACATACATGGTATGTAATTATGTATTTGTAAATTGAAGGTGTGTGATGAAATGTAAAAGTGTTGTGAATTGTGAGCATTGATGAAAATGATATGGCAGATGTTTAATGGATTTCATATAATACATGTAGGATAAATTGTAGTGTTTTAAACATAACCGGAAAACAAAATTAGATTGGACGTTCGGAGATCATAATGTAGGTTGTCATCAAACACCATCATTATTGTAATAATCATTATTATTGATAATATTATTATCATTATTTTGTATTATTTTTTTTCACCATTATTAATATTATTCATAAAATTATTAATCATTTATTATTATTATTATTATTATTATTCAGGACATGAAATGATCATGGGATTCGCATGATTGGAAAATAAAATGATGAGTGAAAAAATACAAATTTGCAATTGGAAAAGGAATCTTTTCAGTGTTCCGATAGGGATGATTTAAAAAAAAAAAAGAAAAATAATGTGACCCATTTTACCGGACACTGTGATTTTCAAAAAACCAAATGAATAAAAGAAAAACAATGATATAAAAAAATTGGCTATGGCAGTTTGCCTGTATAGCCTCAGCACCAGTTTGAACAAAATTGTGAGTTACTTCTTCTTCTCAGGTGTAATTTTAAAAACAGTTGTACTACAGTGCACATCTCATAAAAGGAAAGTGGTTGGATTAAAAAAAAAAGATAAAAATAGAGAACTCAAGTGCTTAATGAATGGATAAGTTTTGAATATTTTTTTTCTTTCCAAAAATATAACCAGGGTTCCCCGTACTTTACAAATTATTCCCAAGATTTTCTTTTCAATGAATTCTCATAGCTTATTCCAGTTGGTCAGAATAATGGGCCCCAGATAAAGTATGATTTTTTCTATCTTTTCTTCTTTTAACTCAAGATTTTGCTCCGCAACCTTTTCTGATGTAACAAATCTTTATTGATGTCCAGAAATATTGTAAAGAAGTAACAATTATTATAAACCTCAATTTGCAAAGGCAGTATCTTTCTATACATCTCTACAGCAAAAAATATGCTATTTTTTCTTTTAGATGCACAACTTGTACACGTGGTCTGAATTCAAACCATTTGTCTCAAAAGAGATCCTACTTACTTCTAAGCCAATTAAAGGAAAGAAGAAGGATGACAATAATAAAAAATCAAACTGAATCTTGACCAATTTCATTTCAATTGAAGTGCACTGTATTAAGATTAAATGTATGAATAATGAATGAGCTAACCCTTCGCCATGGGTTTGGTATATCATTATTATTATTATCATTCCATGAAATTCATAGCTATGAAAAATTACAAGATGACCATCTGGATGTGATGCAATTATGATGGAAGGCGTAAGAGGGGGTGGGGGAACTAGTCTAAATGTTTTTAATATTTAAAGTTGACTTAAGGTTTATTATCAAGTCTATACATAGATTCAGGAGGAAAACATAACCCCTCCCCAACATATGCAAACATACGTACATAGGCACACGCATGCAAAACCATCTAGGGTATAGTATATATATTTACATAATTTTCAAGATGAATTTCACGGGGTTTAACTATCAGCACATTATTTCAAAAATATACCGTAACACGTACAAAATGGCCAACCCAACCATGGAGAAATAGTTATGTGACCTTAAGGATTGATTGAATGAAGAAGAAATAGGACATGGGGAAAGTTATTGGGAAATGAAAGTGTAACATAGAAAAAGTAACCAAATTGTGTCAAATGTTCCATTTCAAGTCACTCTCACTGAATACCAGCAACTGCATTTCATTCGTTTCGGGTGAAATTTGTGACTAGCACACAATATCTAAATGACTCGTTTCTCAATAAATCATACATTAAAATAATAGGCTAAAGTGTAAAAAAAAAATAGCTTAAAATATATATTTTTAGAGTTACAACAGCCTACCCTGATCATGTATTAAATCTTAATATAATACCATAAGAGATAACAATGAAACTCAGTAATTGGGTACTAGGGAAAAATATATATAAAAAAATGTAAACACCTTTGGAAGGGATTTTCAGAAATTTAATATATATATAATTAAAAAATCATGCTTGGATGACTTTGAGAAGAAAAAAATAATAATGGCATCCTTGAAGCTGACAATCAGCAAGCAAGCAAGCAGCAAAGCTATGGCTGTAAAGAAGACATCAAAACATGAGCTCTAGGCTTAAGGCAAGTACCACAAAAGATGAAGAAAATCAAATCCGTTAGTGCTCTAACTAGAAAAGCATTGGGGGTGGCTGGTGAATACAAAGTGATGGAAATAATCATGGTCATGATTGTGTTGAAAAAGCCATGAACCCTGCTAATTCTAAGGACAGATCTTCATCATGCTTTGGAAGTGTGAGTGCTAAAAGGCTGACATCTATTTCAATGTCATTTAAGTTGTAGATTGAAAATAGTGACAAAATAATATTGCGATATCTAAAAAACTGACTTAACAATTCTGGAGATGAGGTAATTTAAGCAAATTAATTAGACGCTTGTATCATAATTGAAATTTTGTTTTCATTTTCCCTAAAAATGCTGTTTGTCAAATTCGACACATCTCAGGAGATAAAGTCATTTTCAAATGATGGCAAGAGTCAGTGGATATCAATCGTTCAATGACAATATGGATTTTTACCATTTCCTATAAAGTATTGATTGCAAGTCGGTGGGCCTGCACTGCTGCAGAGATATTAATTAACGAAAGTCTTGATATAATCTGACCTTATTTTATCAGTTTTGTCTTTGGATAAGTAATTCTGAATCAATCTATCCTTCCAATTTCGATCTCTTTCTTCTGCCTCTCAAAATCAAATTTATTAAAAGTACTTTCAGTTCATGTACATATGAATATTATGTACGCCTATTTAAATTTTGAATATAAAACAATCTGAATGGAACTAGAAACAAAAGTTTTGCCTAACATCCATAGGCCCTTTTCTTATGGTATTTGATATAAATTATGGTATCTCATTATTATTATTATTATCATATAAATATTGCAATAATCGTCGTTATATTTTTATGGCACTTCTGTTGTAAAATGAAAATTAAAGGAAAGAAAAAATTGTAGAATATGAACACAATTATAATGAGAATGAAAAATTCTTGCCAATGTATGGATGCTTATTTTATTTTTTTTCAAACATTATATAAATCTCCATATAATAAAAACTTTTAGACAAATGTTCCCTTGGTAGATAGTAAAATTGTGTCCAAATAAAGTGTTGTGTAAGTAAAAAAAATAATAGTATCAATGGTGAGACCGATAAATCTTAATTTTATTGTAGAAAATAAACAAAAAAAGAGTGGTGTGTAAAAGCTTCTATAAATTTTATGTGTCATTAAAAACAAAAAGAAAGAAAAATATATTGCGGAACTCACTGCATCCTCACTATAGAGAGCAGGTCTACAAGTTTTAATCAATGATGCCTATAATCAAAATATCAAGGCAATATCTATGGCACTTGAACTAGAAAATACAAAAACTGTCTTAAATCTCATTTACAACAAAGGTTTAAGATCTTAAACAAAGGAAACCAAAGAAAATCAATACTATCAAAAAACCAGTGGAATAGAAATATTGTTGAAATAAAATGGGGCATAGGTTTAGATGGTAAAATGTGATGGTGATGGCAGCAATATTGTTTTGAGGTTTTGTGACCAAGTCAACACCATAGTTAGTTACTGAGACATAATAGGATTTTATCTGCTATGGCACTATATTATGTTATATTGTTTGGTGTGAAAGGCATGGCACTCTTAATTTAGTAGTTATATACTATAATCATATTACATGTATAGTTACATGTATCGTATCATATGTATTGAATTTTCTAATTTTCAACTGAGCAATCTAATGTTAATTACTATAACTCATAAACGTTACAGATTCTCTACGTGAAACTCAGTTGTACGACTTCAAGTTCTAAATATTACTACCAACGTGATGGAAAAGCAGGGTAAGTAAAATCACCATTAGCCCTTCTAATATAAATACAGTGTGTTATGAGACAAGGTCAGATCATTTTATATGAGAAGAAAATTAGACTTATGGGAGATTTACATATATCCATCTTTTAGGCATCTTTCTCAGTTGCTTCTGTCTGCCACAATTTTTGATATTTGCAAACTTTAGTGTGCATTTTGTTTCTGTCATTCTATACGCATATATAACTACAAACTTTTGGATTTTCATTATGTCGCACCAAATAAACTTTATTGAAAGTCACTCACCTCATTTTTAACAGAAATAAAATTGGCCCATAGAAATGCATCATTTTCTTGCGTGATCTAAACATACAATACCAGCCATGCATCTCATTTTGCTGTTCTAAACGTACAATTGTCTCCCTCAGAAAATTTCTTATTTTGTACTCATATGTTTATAGAATGACAGTGATAAATTGTTGAAAACCTTAGCTGGTGGAGTCCGTGCAGAAAGTCAGGACACATGTAATCCTACCATTTGGTTAAAAGAATGGAATCAATAGAGAGAGAGAGATTTAGAGAGAGATTTAGAGAGAGAGAGAGAGAGAGAGAGAGAGAGAGAGAGAGAGAGAGAGAGAGAGAGAGAGAGAGAAACAAAGAGAGAGTTAAGAGAGACACAAAGAACAAAAAGAGACACCAATATTGCTTCTCCTCTCAAAGCGGGAAGGAAAGAGAAGCATGAGCATAAAGTTAGAAAAGAAAACTAAAAAAATACTCATTACAAAATAAGACATTCCTCAACAAAGAACCCCCCTCCCCCACCAACAAATAACAACAACAAAACAACAAATACTAATCCTAAAAATACAACCCCCAAAAAATTAAAAGAAACAAAAACAAAAATCACCAACAAAAGGCCCCCCCC
>JASKDV010199412.1:0-10999 GCA_032466395.1 Aegires albopunctatus
TCTCTCTCTCTCTCTCTCTCTCTCTCTCTCTCTCTCTCTCTCTCTCTCTCTCTCTCTGTCTCTCTCTCTCTCAATATCGGCATGCCAAGTTTCTTTCGATTCAACATGACCCAAAAACTTGTCCAGAATGATCGAATCGTCGAGATTTCCATAATGTAAAACAGTCAGACATTCGTTGACTCGGATCGGAGCATTACACCCTTAGCGTCAATACAATGTGTGGCTAAACCCGATGATAGGGACTAATGTTATTTCTAAGATTGTATTTTGGACCCAACAATTATGATAAGCGTTCTTACATGGTTCTGGTTTGAAGATAACGTGGAAACTAATATAGGCCTTAGTTTCCCTCTGGCCTTCAAACTAGATATTAAGGTTCCAGAAACTAGCTAGTCATGATAAGGAATACGATCTACATAGAGACTAAAAACATAATTTCAGCTTACACGTCCTTGAACGCCCCCCTAAGCTGATGCCAAAATCACATATTCCATGAACTGTTATATAATAAGTTGTCTCTCTTGGAAACATTGTTATGTCAAAGTGGATATATGAATACGTAATAATAAGAGATAACCCCAAGCACGTGCCCGTGACTCAGGCATCCACTTCAAGAATTCAATTAGCCGCATTAGATAAACAACATGTTTACATCCTTGTCCCATGTCACTGAATACTTTCAATTTTTCAAGCACGCGCCTTTCACTCAGGCATCCACTAAAAGAATTCAATTAGCCGCATTAGATAAACAACATGTTTACATCCGGTTCCAAGTCAGACAATACTTTCAAGTTTTCAATATAAACCCCAAGTTTCTTTGTCAGACTTTATTCCATCAACTTTCATTCTAGAATCAAGGTGTTAAGACGAAAACATTCACTGACAGACATCAACGGAGTAAGTAGATTTAGTTAATGTATGCGATGTTATAGTGCGTTTCATAATTCTCTGACACAGAAAAAGCGCTGCATCTCCTAAACTGCCAGTCCAATCTTATTCAAATTTCCATGATTCACTCAGGGTGTTCATAACGTTAATAATTTTTTTTCCCTCAGATTTTTTAGTTGAATAATTTAAAAGTTTTTCTTTTTACGTCATATAAATAATGAAGACAAATCATAAAAGTTCTCAAATTTTATTGTCTTTACAGCTGGGTCTCACAGAACAATTTGTTTATATTTTGACTCATAGCACAAGACAGAACCAATAAAAACGTTAACACAAAATCACTTCTTCATCCCCCTTTCCCATACTTCAGTTGTCCACTGTAGCAATTCACGTCATGGTGATTTTATTTCATGTTTCACAATCATCAGTCAACTTCTGGCCTGGACACTTCACCATTTGTTGCTTCTAATATTATTCTTTTTTACTTTTTGGGAGGGAGTGGGGGTGAGTTGGTGTTGTCGTTTATTTTTAAAAAAAGAACATCCTCATATTTTTTGGGTACAGCACACCAGTTGGTGGTTAGGGGGTAATTGTTTTCAGTCCCATCCATTCTCTTCTGGTTTAAGCAAAAGGGGAAGTTTTCTGAGGTTGTGAAATCCTTGGTAAGTTTCACGAAATAAGCAGTGGATCTGTCTATTAATTTTGTAATGTAAAAGTAAATGTAAGTAGTTTTCTGTTGTAGCCAGTTTCCTTCATATTGCCAATGTAAAACATTGTTCAGTAAAGTTGGGTTATTGAAGTATTATTAGTATTATTGTCTTTATTATATAGGCCTAATTAGTATTACTATTATGCATTATTAGTATTAATATAATTATAATGCATGTATTATAAATCTGAGCATGAACTTGAAAAATTAACAGAAAAAGCCTTTTGACTCATACAAACAATATTTGGAGAAACCTTTTATTTCAATGTAGCAACATAAGAACAACATGTGAACAATATAAAAGCAATTAAGTCTCATAATCTTGAATAATCACCATTACAAAATTGATACTTATTAAAATTATCTATCTACTATTAAAGAGAAAGAAAAACAAAAAACAAAACACAAACCATTTTTTAGAATGTGGCTTCTGATTTAAATTTAGGGACAGCATCTATTCCAAATACATAGTACAGTCTAGTTTACTTATAACGACCTTGGTTATAACAGAAACTTGGAATATAGCAGTGACAAATCAAATCCACATTTTACATCTCTAAATCTATAAGTTTAAACATCAAGAACTCGTGCTATATATAACAGTGCTCAATTAGCCCCAACTCAGTTGTAACAGGGATTCCACTGGATTTGCAATCTGCTTGAGCTCTATTATAAACTCAACACCCAAGCATGCATCCATTCACGTGCACACTGATAACAGGTCTACGCATAGGCCTACTCCATTTGCAAAAACACAATTGGATTTGTCTTACTACTAGTTTCAGCGCTGTAGAGTAAGACTTCCACGATACTGTAATAATTCGGGTAAGGGCAAGAGGTGGAGGGGAGGGGAGGGCTGGATAAGAACACGGTGTGGCTCTCACTTGCAGGATAGAGCGAGTGTGCTGACAAACCTGTATGCTCTGGATATAACAGGACTCTCTTATAACAGGGGAACCTGTTGGTCACATCAGTCCTATTATATAAAAGTTTGACTGTACATTAGTCACCTTCCATACTGAAACTTCAAATCAGTCATTTAGTCTAAATTAACATAGCTTAAAAATAACAATTTAATTTTCAATCAGCAATAAAACTAATTAACATGCATAATACAAAGAAATAAAATACGGGCCTTTGTCATCAACCAAATCACGTTCAAGTCAAGGTGAATGAAATTGTTTATTGTTTTTGTTTAAAAAATTCTCCCTTGCCAGAAATCGAACACATGTCTCCCTAATGTTACACATGAACAATTTTGCCATCATTGACACATTGATAATATTATTTCTTTTGTTTCACTTTTCCTCCAACAATCTATGCAAATTACGATATTCTGTTGAGATGACAACATGATTCAACTTGCCAATTGAGACGGTTTTGGCAGATCTTGAAACTAAAATAAAAGAGAAAGGTAAACTATGTATTAAATTCAAAGGTGGACAAAAAATTAGCTGGATTTAATGTTTCCTATTTTTTTTTACAAGTCATACTGCTTGGGAGTTTTTATCCTACGAGTCCTTGTAGATGCCACTGCAGGCAAAACGGGTTTCGACAAAGCAGCATATGAAGAAATTGTAGATTTACTAGCTCTTGATGTACTACTTCCTTGAGCCTGACTGGATTGACTTGTTGTAGGGGATGACCCGTCTTGGGATGAAAGAGAGTCAATCTTGGTTGGGCTTTGTACCTGTGAACTTGTTGTGATGACTTTATTTTGGTCAACTACTGTCACAGGACTAGATTCCAAGAGTGATGAAACTTGTCCTAGTGTCTCCACGCCACTGCCTATTATCATTCCTGTAGATGCATTTGAAGAGGTTGTGAGTAAACTAGTAGTAGATGGTCTACCATAGAATGACATCGATGTGCCAGGATTGGAAGCAGGTAAAGTAGGCACAATAGTGGTAGTTGTTGTTGCCGACATGGTTGGTGAAGGATCAAAAGGCTTGCAGACAGGGATTTCAGCAGCTGCAGTTGCTGCCTTTTCTAGTGGATCTCTTTGCTGCTTCAAGGCTGACTGCAATAACTTAGAAGTGGATGCAATGTTGGTTGAATTCAAAATACTTTGACTTGTATTTGTACCAATGCCTTCCGTGGAAAGAGAAGTGATAGACTTTCCAGTTACTGTATCTAATTTAGTGTTGGTAACTGAAGATATCATGGGTGAGGACAGTTTCAATGTTATGAAACTCTGACCTGCTGTTGATGACCTCAATTGGGGATCAGGAAGCAGTGTCAGACTCTTTTTTGCCGGTTTTGCCAGGACCTCAGATTGCTTTGATACAGCTTTAGAAGTGTTTGGAGTCAAAGATGTTGCTTGGTGTTTTGGACTAGTAGTAAGAACTGGCGTGGGAGAAGTGGTCTTTGATACAACAGAAATGCATGTGGGGGTGGCTTTAACATTACTATCCATTGAAATATTAAGCATGGATGACTTATCTAATTGAACCACAGATGAGGAGGTGGCTTGTTTCAAAGTGGGCATCAAGGAAACTTTTGATGAAGCTCCAAACTTCATTAAAATACTGTTGCTGGTGGTTAGCTGCCCCAAATCAATGCTGACGGTACCAGGAGCTGATGTTATGCTTGGTGGTGTTTCCTTCATTTGTACTGTATCACTGCCTATGCTGATGACAGAGGCAATAGGTGATTGAGCTTCTGATATTCTAATGGGCTTCATAGACAAAGTTGATGTTGATTTTATAGGTGGAGATGGATTTGAAGCTGCTGAAGAATTGACTGAGGAGCTTTGGGATATAAGCGAAGCACTGAACGATTTCATGCTCTGACTCTCACTAGACGTTTGAGAAATTGATGAGAGTGGAGGGACTCCAGCTTGATTTGACATAGATTTGAGGACTCTATTGGCCATTGAAAATGATAAGGGGATAGAAAGAGGTTGTGATGAGGATCCTGAATGAATCAGAATTTGTGTTGGTTGTTTGAGATCCCCTCCATCTCCTGGCAATAAGTGCTTTGCCAGCAATACATTTTTTGCACTGCTTTCACCTTCCATTTTTAATCCTGAGACCTGACCCTGTGACATTAAGGAATCATCCTCCAATTTGAGAAATGTAGAGGAAGTCAAAAGTTTTGACAAACTCTGATTTGAGGTGCTTGGCTGTAAACTCTCCAAAGCAGTCAATGGCAGAGTTGATACAGTTGAGGAGGGTGACAAAGGTGTGGACAATTTAGGATTTAGGAAACTTGATGGCATTGCCGGCTTAATGTTTTGCAGAAGGTTGGAAAGTTCTGGAGCAGATGCAATGGCTGCAGCTTCTTTGATATTAGATAAGGATGCTAATGATGGTTTAGATTTTGATGAGGGAAGACTGAGTTGCAACATTGGCCGTTTACAAGACATCGTTTTGCTGGTACTTTTTGGTCGCTTTTTTGGAGAAGCTCGTTTACCTTCAGAATGACAAAGAAAACATCAGAAAGTGTTGAAATAAAACAATTTTACTAAATATTAAACATTATTATTAGCCTGACACTAACATAAGAATAGGACGTTCATAATGCTTAATTGCAACGAGAGATTTACACAAGCTATTGATCTGCCTTTTACTCCAGGTCAGTCATAAGTAAAAATCTTCCAGCAAACAGCTTTTTTTAGCCCGACCATCATTGTAAATGGAAAATTGTAAACAATATGAGAATGAATAAGCAATACATGATTCTAATATTTACACCTCAAAAGAAGAGAAAACCAGCTAGGTCAGGATATTTTAGCAAATTGCATAATCACCTGTCATTGGCTACTACATTCTGGAAGTTAAGGATGCAATTCAAAATTAAAGGAGACAGTATAGATAAAGATAGAAACAAATATTAAATAAAGTACGCAAGGAAGAACTCATTGACTTTAGTTTGAAATCCATACAGAGTTTTCTTAAATACTTTTACAAAGATAAGTTGAAAATAATCTATCTGGTAACACAATCCTAAACAACCACTGCTTACTTTGTTTTGTTTGTGATGGCTCTTTTCCAGTAGCATCAGGAAGCTCAGTTTCAGGCATATCAGTAGCTGCTGAACTTGTTGAACTAAGTAATGGATCTTGCTTCAGAGACTTCAAAGCTTTCATAAATTGCTGAAAAGATAAGGAGGTATATGACTTATCACCAGGTAGATATATGTTGCTCGTTTGTATCTCAATTTTAAAGTGATTCAGGAGACTTTAAATTTAGTCCTCTTTCCCATTTGTGCAACTTTTGGACACACGTTTGCATAACAACCTTCTTTAATTATAGGATACAGTCTAGTTTATTGGTAAAAACATTTTTGATTTTGTTTAAAAGAAACAAATGCAATTGTGAAATGTTTTTGCATTTGAAAGTAATGATGATTATGCAACTATCAACATAAAAATGGGTTAAACGAAAGACAAAACCAAATTACATTTGAACAAGCTTGTTTCACACGTTCAGGTGTCTGTGATCCAACCGCAATGGCAGTCTCTTTTATTTTCCTCTTCCTTGGGGTTTTCTTTATGGGGTCAATTTCTTCAGGAGTTTCAGGCTGAGTGATGGCTTGAGATAAAGTGCTACCTAAGAAATCACTTATTTCATCCTAGGGAGAATCAAAAGATTTGCATTAAATTAAGGTAAATCTGAAAACTGGGTGATTAAAAAGAAAGTATAACATATAACATTCAAACAGCCATTACTTGCTTGTCAATACATCATGTAATGAAACAATAACAGCACTGGAGGGAAACAAATTAAGTTTGGTATCCATTTACAATCAAGTCTTGTATCAACATAAACTTATAGGGTGCCTAGTTTTTGTTAGGAAACTCCCTAACAATGCAAGAGCCACACAATCCCTTTTCTGTGAATAATGTCTTTATTACAATTTTATCACCATGACTAAGAATCATTTACAAAGGCAAATGCAAATAACTGTAAAATCGTATAACACCCTGTAATTTTATTCATGGCTATCAAAACTTTTAAAGTTTTAAAACCAAAATATTGATCAAAATCATACTGGGTCAAAGAGGCCACAAAGTTCACAGCAGGTTTCATATTTTACTGTAGCTGGTCGAATATCCGCGACATAGTGGGAAAGAATGGTGCTACATTCATTAATTGGTACTATGGTTTTCTTGAACAGAAACGATTTTTTAATAATAGAGCAAAAATTTAATTGAGCCAAAGAAGCACAATAATCTCCCTTTCGCTATAATTTTGAAAGATAGGATTAGGACATCATTCCAATGGACAATAGAATCAATTATTGGACATGTAAATTCTTAAAATCAAATAGAAGATGATTGAACAGCATCATAATAAATTATTAGGCTACATTCTATTTCTACTACAATTTACAATCTAGTTTAGCATAGCTGTAATCAATAGCTTCATAATGTCGTAGCATTAATAATTATAGATAAAGGATTGCAATGTTAAATTTGGAGCAATTTTTCAACAAACAAACAAAGGCCTAAAAATGTTCTTAGGTTAATGGCAATCATACTTAACAACTACACTGATAAAGTCACTGTTTAACCCTTTAACAGGTAACTTCTGGGAGAGAAAAGATTGAGCCTTGGTCAGATCATCTACCAACGGTTGAAATAGAAGCTTGATTACCTTTGGTATCGATAATGTCAACCTTTACATTTCCTGTAGTAATTGATGTCAAAATGTTGATCAAACTAAGCAAAATATTTGGCCAATTTGCCAGTTAAAAGGTTAAGTAGATACCTAGGAGAAGAAAAGAACTAAGAAGTGACATATGGTGGGTCTTGATCAACTCCTTTGAAATTGCAAGCTCTCGTTTTGCTCTACAATTGTGCCTTTTCAAAATAAAAATATAAAACTTACAATAATGTAACGGTCCACAAGAGACTGTGTCACACCACAGGCCTTTTTCTTTGCCCTTGACATCCTGAGCTGATCGTCAGCTCCTCCAACAACAACAAGTCCTGTGTCAACTCGTAGTTTTTCCCGAATGTCCTCTAGGGTATCCACATGACAAGAACTTGCATGCTGTCCCACAACAAACAAAGTTGGAGTTTTTGTGTTATACACTGGTTCGTCAATATCCTTTGTTGTAAAAAAAAATATAAATTATAAATTTAATTGTATAAGACGAGATATTCCCAGACAATGCTAAGTTGAGGAAAAGAGATAAATGTATGTCACAGAACAATAATTGAAGCTTAATGGAGAAAATATAATATTAAGCAAACATAAAGAAACACAAACAATTGGACTCATCCATAGGGGAGGGGAAGGGGAAAATACAGAAGTACAATCTCATGAAAAATGTTAATTCTAGAACAATGACAATCAAATATTAAAATATCAGAGAAAGCCAACACGAATCTAAGGTAAACCATAAACTTGGCTCTATGCGACCTTAAAGATGCCCCTTTCTAAAGGTCAAGTAAAAATCCCCATTGAGCTTTTCTTCAGAAGATTTAATGCTGATTCAATAGCTGAATGATTTCTGGATACTGAAGTTGAAAGGATCTTCATATAACTGAAATTAGGTATAAAATATTGCATAAAAAACTACAATAAATGATAACCTATAACCTACCCCACGACTTCCATTGATGCCAAGAGTTGGATATCCTACACATACCACAGCATGGACCTGCTCCATCAACGCCACCTGAGGATAAGTTTTATCCCAACGTTAAATAGACATCATCATCACACAGAATACAACAAAAACGATTTAATAAAATAAAACATATTACCATATTACTGCATGCATGCCAGCAAATTTCATTAATCATATGATAAATGGCTCTATCCACGTGACAGTAAGGTAAAGAGGTGAAGGCAAGGTTATGGGTCTAGCAGATATATGCTTATGATTGATGATGAGTAATTTATATCCATGACAGAAGTGACAGAAAAATGCTAGCAACTGTAGTAAACTTATTTTTAATAAGCATTGCAGAAGAAAACGAAATTTTGATGTTTGAATTTGATAAGCCAGAATGTTAAAATTTGTTCAAAGCTATGGACCCAAATGGACCGCTATGATTTTAAGATGATAAAGAGACCTTTGTTATATTTTCTTCTTGCATTGTTTCTTTCAATCAACTTGGGTACAGTAAATACCAGTAAATTTCCTTCCAAGCCTAAAAAAATGGGTTCACAGGCACGATGTCAAAAAGGCGATGTTCAATTACATCTCAACTAGATACAAATTTGATAGAAGTTTTACTGCTGGTAGTCTATCCCATTTTGCCTTTAGTCCAGCATGGCAAACAGAACAAAGTGTATTAACCTGAGTTTTGTTTGGCTATTTACATCATGCAAACTATGACCGGTTATCTCAGGAATATTGATGTCATGCCAACTTGGGACACATAATATATAGCCCTGCATATCGGACAAAATTCATTTCAAGAACTGTCATATCATGCACAGCTTCCTACACAGGGCCACATTGCCAGTGACTAGTGGTTACATCATGTTATGCGGCCAACCGTGTCAAAGAATAAACCACAAGAGTTTTCTTGTACTGTGTTAACCACTAGGCACTGATACCAAAAAAAAAATGAAAATAAATTTGGATGGGATAACATAAATAATGGTAAAATTTATTGTTTGTTTGAGTTTGATTCTTGTAAAAGATTCTTTTAAATTATCAATTTCTTTAGAGAAGTCCTTAAAAATGTCTATTCACAGAAATTGAAAATCAAATTGAAAGTTTCAAAATAATTGCAGTGAAAAAAAATCTTTCTAAAGCAAAGAATAATTTGTTTGGGTCATTTGCTACAGTTTTTCATAGAAAAATTATTGGAAACATGTAATTTCATGAAATCAGATATGAATGTAGTGGGAGAAAGTTTATTTCTTAATACTAGATGTCTTATACATTTTATCACGGAGAGGCTCAATAAAACACTCGTAAAATTACCTGGGTGGCAACCAATGCACCAACATGAAAACCAATAAGAACAATAACTCTTCCAGGAAAATGACCTTTCATCTAAAATTGATAAAATGAAACAACATTAAAAAATTCATATATTAAAAATCTAAAAGCAGTTTTCTCTTATTTTTTGGTTTGCAAATGCCATATGTTATAGGTATTTTGACCTTGATTTGAATTTTGTAGGCACACAAAATGATTTTAAACTCAAACCCGGCACACAGTTAGAAAAAGGTTGCTAAGCCCTGGTCTAGAATATTTCTTATGAGTGTTATCATAAAATACTTGAAAAGATTATTATCTATTACAGTTGTAGCAAAAAAATATAATATAAATTTCTTATGTGTTAATTTAGATGATACCCACCTCTAAGATCTTTGATCTTGTGGAAGCTATCATATTCTCTACACAGTTTGCTACTGTGATACTTGTACTGTTGTTGACTGGTACAATGTTCACAACTTTACCCATGCAAGCGAATTGATGCTGCCAAAACTTATACCGTTTTGCAGCAAGGGGATTTGTAGCCGATGGTACATTTGATACGACTAATATTAATGGGATACCTGGCAGCTTTTTCTGAGGAAAGAAAAAGAATGAAAGAAAAAAAAACACTGAATTCGCTGAGTTAATATAGGGAGGAACAGGAAAAGGAAAAATGGAAGTGAACATCGGGATATGGTTAATGTTCACACTTGATGCTAAGCAACACACAAAATGCTCTATAGTAAACAAAGAAGAAAAATTGATATAAAATCAATAATGCAAATTAACTCATATTATCATGGTGATTAGTCGACAAGCTACAAGCATGAGGACGCACCTGCATAATATTATAGATATATATCACAAGGAAACGAAACATAATTACATAATTCAGCACAGTTGCTTACAGGTTTTTGTTGATTTATGTTGGAAATGACTGGGTCCCAGGCCCTTGTCAATAAGACACCAAGTGAGTCCTTTGTAAGGCCACTTGATTTGCAGATTGTACCTTCCACAAGACATTCAATGAGTGATGGTATCTATGAAAGCAAGTATAAAAGAACAAGAAAAAGATTATAGTTTATAAAATTAATTCTGATAAGTCTATATATACACAAACTCAAAATACCGTTGCATTGGATTCAACTAGCTACAAACTGTTTTTAATTACTTTAATCACTGAATCAAAAGTTATCAATGCTTTGAAGTCATAATATAATATCTTTGTTAAAAATGCAACCTTTTCTTTTAGGGTTTGAAGAACCTCCAAATAGGATATAAGCAGCTGGCCACTTAGTTTTTCAAGAAGAAGGTTGTGTAGCCATAAAATCAGGGGCATATCCTGGGAAAAAACAACAACAAAAAAATCACTTACAACTTACAAATAAGTTATTTTTTCCTCTTTCCCGGGCATCGCTGGGTACTCTGCTAGTCTCTAATAAACGGAAGTAAGACCAATAATCTTAGCAATGGTTTTTTAATTGGATTGGATTCGACAAAGGTCTACGA
>JASKDV010199423.1:0-10998 GCA_032466395.1 Aegires albopunctatus
ATTTATTGAATGTTTTTGTACAATGATTGTTTTGTGCTACAAAAAGTAAGAAAATATTAAACTTTCGCCGTGACCCAATTTAGACTAGACCACAGATTAACAGACTAGACCTAGCATAGATCAAGACTAGATCTACTTCTACTAGAATTAGACTTAGATCAGTTCAACAATGTACTGCTGCTAGGCAATGTCTGCTAGATCTAGAATCTTTATTTTCATATTCTAGACATTATCTTTAGTTTGATGTATGATATGCCATGTAAATTTTCGACAATTTATTTTTTTGACATGGTGGGATGGCTGAGTGACCAACCAGTTTAGTGAAACCTGCCTTAACCAAGTGTACTGTAATTGTTTAATTCGTAGGCCTACCATTGCCATTAATGATTAGATCTAGATTCAGTAAGATTGGATGAGGCCTAATTCATATATTTTTATTTTTATCCTATAGCCCATCATCATAGATGGCAGGGGCCACCTTATGGGTCGGCTGGCTGCCATAGTTGCCAAGAATCTTTTACAAGGTAAATATTTTCTTTATTACATTGTAGGCTCAGGGTCTTCACCCAATAGGCACTACTCAGCGAACCAATATCGTTTGGGAGATTCGATTTGCCTCGTTTTCGACCCCGGCGTTCGTCGCGAACTGTCATATTTTGGTTCTATCATCTGTACGATACGCACGTGATCCAACTCACAAGTTTAACCGCCTATTTTTATATAACAAAGTCGTGATGTTTAAACATTTCTATGATGATAACTATCTAATTGGTTAACATTTAATTTGAGCCTTTATGGTCTTCATCTCAGATCCAAACACTTATAATTTGCTTTGAAAATCTTAGTCTCTGACTTGACCTAAAATCTAGCTTGATGAGAGGCCAGTCAGCCACGCCACGGTTACTCATTATCTTTCATGGGCCTGTGAAAAATATTACGCAAACGTTTGTTGCTGTCTCTCGTAGGCAATGGGTGGGGGTTAGGATGTTTGTACGAACATGTACGTCGAAGGGCCTGAGAGATACACACGAGAAAGGACTAGTCGGCGCCCCCGGTTACAGTTATATAATTATCGTCAAATTTGCAAAGCAGCTATAAGAGCTGTGATCTAAATTTGTTCTAGGGAGTCATAGGGTTAATGGGATATCAGTCTCATAATGTACCACAACTGTCAGTACAAATTTATCTCTGCTTTAAGCCTATAGCATACTTGATTTAATGAATTGAATTTTTTAAAATGTATATTAGATAAGCCAAATAAAATTTGAGTTTTAGGCGTATATAAATGCCATATTCATTTTAATAGGTGTCCTCCGTCTAAGTTGCATCAGGTCTATTAATAGAACCCACCTCAATTGGGGGCGACCGTGCTTTATCTATGAAGTTCCGTGAAACATCTATCTTAACTGTCATTTTTTTATACCCTGTTACAAGCCCCCCTCGTCCTCCTCCTAGCATGGTATCAGTTATTGACTTGCTCATCCACATTTATACCCTATAGGCCTATCCATCATCACATAATGACTTGCTTGCTACAATCTTACTTTTTTATTTTCTCAAAATTGTAAATGAGTATCAATTGTGTTCGAGGGTGTGGTGGGGAAATACATATTTTCAAGGCTTATTTATTGTAAAGATTTTGTTATTGATCATAGTTTTATATCATTGGCCTACATTGTATGTTCTTTTCTTTTTCTTCGTTTTCATATATCTCTAGGCCAAAGAGTTGTTGTAGTGCGATGTGAAGGCATTAACATTTCTGGGAACTTTTACAGGAATAAATGTAAGTTGTATTTATGCTCATTTAGGTATTAACTCTTTATAGTGTGATCTACATTTTTACCTTGTATCATCCTACTATACATCGAGAACAATGTAGTCTCAATGATATCAAATAAAATGTATGCTTCTGATGATGTATTTTTATCTTACCTACATTGTCTGATGTTGACTGATGAGTTTTAAAACTTAATCTGAAGAAGCAACATAATGAAATCATTATTTTACTTTTCATGAAATTCTTGCCTGTATGTGCATCTTTTGACCTTGAGTAAATCTGTCCAGTTTCGTAACTCTCTGCCGCCTGGTTGTGTGGTTTGCTGATTTTGCAATTGCTCAATCTCAATTAGAATGACATTTTCACATTGTTTTACTGGCAAAATAAGGAAATTTATGGTGGAAATTAGTCATATGCCAAACTTTCAATCCCATTAGGAAATTCCTAAATTGGAGGGGTATCCCAATGACAAATATCTTTTTCACCCAGCATAGCTTGTATGGTATCAAAAGTATTTGAAATTACTAATGATTTGTTAAATGGCAACAATCAACAATTTTTGGTAAACTGTTAGAAATTCTTTTTTTTTTCATCTCTCCTTTAAATACAATTCTTTAATTTGTATTGCAAAGATTGTAGCGTATGTTGAATCTATCCCTATTCTTGCACCAAAAAATTTTCTCAGAAGGTTATTATTTTTCTCCCAGAATGTGACCTGTTAAGGTTGGAAGGTCTGTATCAGTGAAATGGGGGTTGCGCAAAGATTTGAATTTGTCCCAGTTGACCTGTGACCTTCACTGATTTGCGGTCTCATTGTAGTGGGGTTCTAAAATTCTCTGAGGTTGTAACTAAGGCCTTTTGTTTTATAAATCTTTCACGAATCCACCTTAAATTTTCTGTGTAATCCTATTTTTATAGAAATAATAGGAATGGAAAAGGTTCTTTATTTTAAAAATTGCCTCTAATGATGTATTTCATCTTACCTACATTGTCTTACCTTTGTGATGACGAATGTGATCTGAAGAGTTTAATATAGAATGATGACAGTTTGTTTTCATTCTATGCCTAGATCAAAGGGATGAACTCCATAACTTTTCATCAGCCATTGTTGAATTTCAGCATCATGTGCACTAAATTATGCTTTATCATCATTAGTCTAATGTAACATTGTCTCTATTATGTGTCTTAGCTATTTCCAATATTATTTTCATGTTTCATCTTATTCATTAACATTATAATGGTTATCAGATAAATTTTCTAAGCTATGACAAGGTTTACAAATGGAATAAGCTGTGACACGTATTGTATACAGAGGTGAAGTTTGCAATGCATAAATATGAATTAAGACTGGATCTAAGTATTAGAACTAGATCTAGCATGTAGCTTCAAACGATAAAAATTTTACAAATAAATGGAGATGCTATGACACAGATAAAAGTAAGTTGATTCATCTTTGGTATTACTTGGTGTAGGCACCTCTTATGTATGTCTGGTAACATTTATGAGCTGACATGTGTTGAAGACATATAGGTATATATGGCTGTATTGTGAATTCCACTTTATTAAGATTTCCAGGTGGTTTGTAGCAGAAATCTACTCTGATAAAGAATACTCTTTTTGCCATTGTTTTATTTTAATAATTGCATTGCATGGACCAACAGTTTTAAAATTACAGCGAAAGCTTTTTCTTAAGGGGGGTCTT
The DNA here is from genome assembly GCA_032466395.1 of Aegires albopunctatus. Lineage (NCBI taxonomy): Eukaryota > Metazoa > Mollusca > Gastropoda > Nudibranchia > Aegiretidae > Aegires > Aegires albopunctatus. The sequence goes on from JASKDV010199423.1 coordinate 3,480, forward strand.
TTACTCTGGCTATTGATCAGAACATACTCAAAATGTGATAGTCTGTATTACTAATTCTTTATGTAAAACCCTTCTTTTTATAAACCCTGTCAATGATGATTTGTACCCACCCAATCATTTGATGACTTTGTGAAAACAAATTTCATGCATCACCATCTGAGACAGGTATTTTTAAAATTCAATTTATTATTACATATAACTCATACTACTTATGGAGAATTTCTATTATTGTTGTTGCTGTTTGTTTTATTGTCAAGGAGACAAGGCTCCATTAGATTATGATATGATACAGCATAATTTTAGTGCACACTGTGCTATTTTTGGTGCCACTCTAGTTTGTGTCATTCATTTAGATTCTCTTTCTCCTTAGCTAAAAGTAGTCTAGCATTAAATGTGGAGAAGGCTAATTTTTGATTTTGGGCAATCTCATGTTTAGCCATCTGAACGCATGTATTGTTTCATTCCTTTGGGTGAATGTTACAATCTCAATTTGTTTGTATCTTTAAGGAATTAAAATTATTTGATACAATTTGTTTGTTTCTAGCTTTTAAGTATTGTAACTGCATTTTCAATTTGATTGCTTTCTATCAGTCACACTGTTGTTTGGTTTTAAGCACTTTTGCCTTAGTAAACCCTGCATACTGCATCGTTTTCAGCTTGTGTCTTGATATAGATGATGTCAAGATGAAGATGAGCTTAATTTCCTAGTTATAATAAATAACTGTCTGTGATGATTTGTATCCACCCTCTTATTTGATGACTTGTGAAAACATTTACACTTCATGCATCACCATCTGAGACAGATACATATATTTAAGTATATTTTAGAAAATGTTATCTATTGCTTTTGGGTTTTTGTTTGTTTTTCGTGTCATTTGCCTATTTTTACTGGTTTTTGTCATTGCGCTGTCCATTGTCATTTGTCAAGGAGATAGAGATGAGCTTAATTTCCTGGTTGTGATAATTAACTGTCTGTGATGATTTGTATCCACCCTCTTATTTGATGACTTTGTGAAAACATTTACACTTCATGCATCACCATCTGAGACAGATATAGATCTTTGTTTCTCATTTTTTTCTTCTACTGATGTAATGCTTTTCTGTTTTTGTTTGTTTTTTGTGTCATTCGCCTACTTTTACTGCAGTGTTTGTCATTGCGCTGTCCATTGTCATTTGTTGAGGTGAAGATGAGCTTAATTTCCTGGTTGTGATGATTCGTATCCACCCTCTTATTTGATGATTTGTGAAAACATTTACACTTCATGCATCACCATCTGAGACAGATACATATATTTTAAGTTTATTTTAGAAAATGTTGTCTACTGATCTATTGCTTTTGGGTTATTGCTTGTGTTTTGTGTCATTCGCCTATTTTTACTGCAGTGTTTAAAGGGGCAGTAAGAAATGACTTCATTGCAGCATTAGATGCCATTCATAAGTTTTAAATGTTTGGGATGTGCTTGGCCATTTAACCTAGTTGTTGTATTGATTCTTTTTTCCTGTCTTTGATATCTGTCCACCCTCATATTTTGATTACTTATACAAACATTTTTTCTTTTATTTTTTATCTCTCAAGGTAGGAGAAATCTATGGATTCATTTAATATATAAGTGTCTTAACTGTGACCTTTTGCTTTGGGTGAATGGTCAATTTCTTTGATCTCATTGACAAGTGAGATTAGTTTGGTTGTAATCTAGTGTATTTCATTGATTTATATGTCATCATCTTTCAAAAATGCATAACACTAAATAGTTTCTGACTTTTTCTTCCCAGCATTTGATGATATAAATCCTTTTCATTATCTCAACATTTTTCAGTGAAATACTTGAAGTATTTGAAAAAACGCTGCAATGTCAACCCTGCCCGGGGACCTTTTCATTTCCGTGCTCCCAGCAAACAATTTTGGAGAGTCATTAGAGGTGAGTTTACTTCTTTTTCTTTGATAGTATAAGAGCCAGTTGTGTTGAATCTGTCTATGATGATTTGTACCCACCCTCTATTTTGATGATTTGTGAAAACAATTTTCATGCATCACCATCTGAGACAGGCATGTTAGTGTTTTTATTACGTGTTCAAAGATACCAGAAGATTAATTCCCTTAGGTTTTATAATTAACATAACTTACAAATATTCTTACTCAAAGGTTTACATGTTTATGTTTGAACATCATAGAGGAAAAATTGGCAAATATTTGGACTTTGATTGGCAATTTTACAGTGGTTATAATCATCCACAATTTTCAGTTCTTTTCGGGGTTTTCCTCCTCTAAGCGAGTTGCTGGAATTTTTCTCTGCTTATCAATAATGCCATGTTAACCCATGTGCTAAGAAATGCAATACTCAAATTCCACAAAGCTGTGTATGCCTAATGACTGCTGGGACTGCCAGATGTAGACTCAGGCCTATTGTTTTTCTTGTCTTGCTTCATTTCCGGCTATTTTAACGCTTGCAACCTTTGTTCGTGATTATAATTTTTATCACAACTTTAAGGGTTTCTCTTTTCTGTGGATCTTTATGAAGTCAGTCAAACAAAACATTGCATTGAGATCCTCATAGGAGATTAAGCAATTGCGATCACATGGTGGCAATGGTCTGGATGAAATTTCCTCTTTTTTGACTTTGTCCCGTTATGATCACTGATTTTATCAACTACTTGGGACAGATATCATCTTGTCTGTTCTCTAATGTATAAACTTTTGGCGACGTTTATGATACATTTTGCTCAAAACCACACTTCACAAAATTATGCAATGTGCGACATGAAGGTGGTTTTTGGCCGCAATCTGCTCTGTTAAAGAATGCTTTTGTTGCTATGGTTGGAATTTTGTTTTCGCCATTCGCAAGTCAACATTCCTTGTTGCAATTTCATCCTTTCAGTTGCTAAAGTGGCCTTCTGCAAATTTGATCATGACACTTAACTTTCTACCAAAGAAAATACTAGGACCATTGAGTGCGGTCAAACTCTGATATAACAGGAATGGGACCAACAGGTTTTTCCTGTTAGAAGCAAGTCTTGTTATACCCAGGGGCCGCGGATAGCTCAGTGGGTTAGGCTCTTGCCTACCAAGCCAAAGGTATCTGGTTCAAACCCGCGCAGGCTTGAATTTGATTAATTTTTCGGCTGCCTCTTATCCTTAAGAGATAAATTGAGTGCCAAGTTCTAACGGTGACAAACTATAATCAACGCATCCCATTTATACATGCATATAAAAGAAACATTGTCTGATTATTAATGAGTCTTGGAAGTTCCCTGAGATCACCAAATTAGTGAAAATGGGTAAATTCAATTCAACAAAAATTATATGTATAGCACATAGATGTGTGCATCCAGCAAGTGAAAGCCTCACTGCCTAGTGGGATAGGCCTAAATAGAGCACTGAAACTAGTGAGACAATGCTAATTGTGTCTTTGCAAATTGTGTGGGTGTGTGTGATATGTATTACTTGCATTTGGGTTGGTGACTTGTTAAAGTCCAAGGACATGACTAATTGAGCTGGTGTATGATGATATTTCCTTACCTACATTGACTAAACAGTGAAAAGTAAAATTTTCTGACATCAGCTCCTCATTGCGTTAAGATTTTAAATAATATATATTTATTATATTGATTGTCTTTAATATGAAAAATGTTCAGGGTTTGCTTTATCAAAATCTTATAGGAATGTTGCCACACAAAACCTCCCGTGGTAGGGAAGCCTTGGATCGTCTTAAAGTCTTTGAGGGCATCCCACCTCCCTATGACAAGAAGAAGCGCATGGTCGTACCTTCTGCACTAAAAGTCCTCAGATTAAACCCAACCAGAAAGGTATGTATTTTTCTAATGTATTGATTAAAGAGAACTAATAATTCCAGCTGTTGCATGGAGTTAAATAATTCCAAGTTCCAACGTTACCACTTCCTTCTTGGCAAGGGCCATTTGTTAGGTGAACTACAAAATCTTTTGCCAATGATGGGTTTCAACTGCGCATTGATATTCAATGAAACGAAGAAAGATCATATTACTGAGGCAAATTATTATTTGTTGTCTAATAAAATTTACTGGCCAAAGGGCTCAGGCCCTTAGAGCTGCTGTATTGGGTAACTAGGTCTTTAAAATTTGTATGCATGCTTGATTTGCTTCTAGCATTTTACTCCGTCTGTTCCAACGGAAAAATTGGCAGTATATCAAAAATTGCAAATCCGTAGTTTAATAAAGGTTAAAATGAAAAGACTCAACAGTTCTGTTATTCGTTTTGATTATCATTAATCTATCTTCAATGTGTTATTTTTTAAGAATTTTTATTTACTTTCTTTTTTATTTTCCTCTTGAAAGTACTGCTCCTTAGACCGCCTAGCTCATGAAGTTGGTTGGAAGTACCAAGGTGTTGTTGCTACACTTGAAGCAAAAAGGAAAGTCAAGTCAAAACAATACTTCGACCGCAAGAAGAAAATGACGGTGAGTTAATTTTGGTTTTACATGGTGCTAACCTTTGTCTTCGTCCAACTCTGGCAATGATGATCTACCACAGCGCATTGACAATGAAAGTGAAATTAATACAAATTTGCTTACCTCCTGAGTCTAGTTGGACAGTTAAAATTTTAAACTTTTTCTTGGCTAATGTATTGTTGTTTTAATCATGGTGAAGCAGGTATCTCAAGCAGACCTCCCCAGTAGTACAGAAAATATGTAGCAGTTATAGAAAACACAAATAATTACACATAAAAAAATTGTCAATATAATATAGATTTCGACTTTACATCTTCTCCAGCTGGTCTTTTAATACTTATTTCCATCAGGCCAACATTCAAGATGCCAAAGTTTAGACCTCCTGATCTCCATATAGATCTGAAATATTTTAATAAATAAGATGTGGAACCTTTTTTGAAGACATCACAGATTTTTGCGCCTAATTTAATTGATATATTTTGAAACCCTCAAAAAGAAATTGAATTTCAAATTTATGGAGGTCTGTGGGAAACAATTTAGTTAAACTGGGTTTACAAAACTTTCAACGGGTTTGTCCCAGATTTTCAGCGTCTGGGTGGGACTTGACTGGCTGCCAAGGAGGATTTTCCATTGCAAATTAGTTGCATGCGCCCATGCTCCGGTTCACCAAAGGCGCGAAAAGTCTTGTAAAGGTGTGATGTAGACTGTGGAACTAGCCACAAGTTTCAAAGCATCCTGCCTCTGTCATGGACGGAAGATCAAAGATGCCAGATGACCCCTTGCCACTGGCTTGAACTTTGGCACTGATTCCATTTGAAGCAAATGCAAGATTTATTACTGGTGTTGAAGTGTGAAATTGTGAGGAGAGAAAGTGATAGTTAACCGCAAGTGATCATTTTTGACGTCTTGTTGGATGATTCAAGTCTTATAGATATTCTGAATACAGGCAAAATGCTTTATGTCCCGCACATTTTGGCTCATCGTGAACCGAGGTTTAACTAAATTATTTTGCCTATGGCCACTGCTCACGTTCTTTTTTCGCATAATAAAAGTAAGCTTATTAATCTAATCGTTCAGTTAAAATTTGTTTTGCTGAAGGACATTTTTTAAAGATCATGAAATCGTGTGGTTTCACTGCTTGTCACATTTAGTCATATGAACAAAATTGAGGTGTCATTTGAATACGAACAGGAGAGATTTTCTTTTTCTTATGGGGACTTGAAATAATTCTTGTCTTATATTTATTACATATTTTTCTTAGCTTGAGTTTATAATTAACTTGAGTTTTTATAAATTTCTTTGCATGTAGTCATTACATACTCTCTCTTAATTCATTTTAAGAGAACCGGAATTATTTCAGTCATCGTGTGATGTCTTCTAGATTAGATTGATATAATGTGCATGTATAAAGTTAAGAATCAATTTTTTCTTTAGTAATTATTTAGAAACTAGTATTAGTTAGCTTTTTAACTGTCGGTGATGAAATACCACAGCGCATTGATTAACAATGAAACTGATTTACGCTTACCACCTGAGACAGTATATATTACATTTGGAATCAATGATTCAGAACTAGATCTAATTGATTTTTACATTTCTCTTTTTATTTTTAGGTCAAAATGAAAGGGGTGGGGGTGTTACACTTATATTTTCCATACTTCCTTTGATGAGCGCTTGTTTTTGTTTGTCAGTGATTACTTTTATCTTTTTCTTACCTTAAAATCGGCTTTTGAAAAGAGTCAAAAGATAACATTTCACTGCCTGCAATCAAGGGTCAACATGCAAAGGGTGATGGCATTGCAAATTTTCTCTTCAATCAATGGTTAGGCTGATAGTCAATTTAATTGTTAATTAACCAATTCATACATTTAATCAAATCAGATATGGTAAATTGCAACTTCCTGTTAGTCTTAGTCTTATAGCTGCAACTATAATTCCCTACAGTCATGGATTGAACTCCAGCTGTCTCCTTATTAATGTATACTAGACATATTTTGTAACTTTCATTGATTTCTTTGGCTATTTCCTTAAAAGTCGTTGGTTGGTTTTATTTTGTTTTTGTTTGTTTTAATAAAATATCCTTCCCCCGAGGTGATGAAATTTTTGCTCAGATATGGCCTTCTCCTGTCGATGATGACATTCCACAGCGCATTGATTGACAATGAAAAGATTTTAAGCTTACCACCTGAGACAGGGTTGGGTCGTGTTGTTAATTGTATTGTTAGATTTAATTATTTTGATGTTGCTATCAAATCCTTACCAAACACAAAACTTTCATGTTTTGTTTTGATTTTAGTTCACTACAACCCGCTTATATCAACCTAGTAGATATATTTGGATATAAGCAGATCTACTACTAATAAGAACAAATTTTGAATTTGAGCATGTGATTTAATTGACTTGAATATCATTGGTGACTTTCATTAATTGATTTCCCTGCTTTCTACGGTAATTTAAGTTGTAATTTGCTAATTAATGTAATATCTTTACTGACCCAATGGGGATGTTAATATGATATAAGGGTTTTTATTGGAGGGAGAGAAGGAAATAACATATTTTGTAACTTTCATTGATTTCTTTGGCTATTTCCTTAAAAGTCGTTGGTTGGTTGTATTTTGTTTTTGTTTGTTTTAATAAAATATCCTTCCCCCGAGCTGATGAAATTTTTGCCTTCTCCTGTCGATGATATTCCACAGGGCATTGATTGACAATGAAAAGATTTTAAGCTTACCACATTTTTAACATCTTTTCTTAATTCCTGGATGGCATTTTTTTGTTAGTGATGATTTTATCCTCCCCTCATTTGAATTGGCACTGAAAAATAAAAGGTGTACGGTACTTGTGTAATATCTGAAACAAAAAATGACATCCCTTTCAATTGTTGGAACTTTTTGATATCGATTGAGATTTCCTTTCTTAAGTGTCCTTGTTGGTTTTATTTTAGAGGACATGTTTACAAATTTGATTATTTATATGTATAATTTGATTAAGGCACACTAAACAGTAAATACTTTTTTAAAAATGTCATAAGAAGTGTGGTCGGTTTGATGTTTGAACCAATTATTTATTATGGTCACGTGAGGGTCCGGTGCTG
>JASKDV010199434.1:0-10998 GCA_032466395.1 Aegires albopunctatus
ATGAATCATATACAGTCATGTCAAATAATTCTCTCTCCAACTAAGATTATGAATCATATACAGTCATGTCAAATAATTCTCTCTCCAACTAAGATTATGAATCATTTACAGTCATGTCAAATAATTCTCTCTCTAACTAAGATTATGAATCATATACAGTCATGTCAAGTAATTCTCTCTCCAACTAAGATTATGAATCATACAGACATGTCAAATAATCAACTCTCCAACTAAGATTATGAATCATATGCAGTCATGTCAAATAATCATCTCTCCAACAGATTATGAATCATACACAGTCATGTCAAATAATGAAAACTAAGATGATAAAAATATCCAGATCATTCAAAGGTACCTCCAACTCCAAGTAAAGGTTTCTGTTCTTCTATGGCTTTGTTCAAAAATCTCAAACTATTTGAACTACTTCTGGTCTGATTTGGATATTAAATTTGAAATCACAATTTTGAATCTTCGGGTATTAATCACTAGTAGAGAGAGTCTCAATTGTCTATCCTAAACTGGAGGCGTTGTAGTCATAATAATAAAATGTAGAATTGTGATTAATATTAATATTTAAAGCAGAAAAGTTCTAAGCCTTGTAACTAGAAAACTAAAATTCTGCCAGCCAGATGGCCTAGGCCTAGCAATATCGATCGAAGACTTCCAACTTGGATTGAAATCGTAACTCAAACTCAGATTGTTCCAAATCATCGCCATATCCCAAGGAATTTCAATTAATCAAGCTTCATTGTATATAAATACATAATGTACTGACAGAGAATGTTTTACAGTTTCATCGTATATAAATACATAATGTACTGACAGAGAACGTTTCACAGTTTCATCGTATATAAATACATAATGTACTGACAGAAAACATTTCACAGTTTCATTGTATATAAATACATAAAGTACTGACAGAGAACGTTTCACAGTTTCATCGTATATAAATACATAATGTACTGATAGAGAACGTTTCAGTTTCATCGTATATAAATACATAATGTACTGATAGAGAACGTTTCACAGTTTCATCGTATATAAATACATAATGTACTGATAGAGAACGTTTCAGTTTCATCATATATAAATACATAATGTACTGACATAGACTGACATAGAACGTTTCAAAGTTTCATCGTATATAAATATATAATGTACTGACAGAGAAGCAAGAAAAGTTGAGAACGTGATATCGTTATGTACGATATGTAATACATTAGTGAAAAACAATTAAATCTAAATGATAAAAATTTCTCATATAGAATGATTTATGTTAGTTATGCACAAGAGATAAATATGTTAATTTTAGTGAAAACAAATGAGATTCAACATTTTTCTTTTGTTTCCTTCTTGTTTAAATCTCAATGGATAATGTATCAAATGTTTTCAAGTGACGAATAATTCACTATAAAAAATATCTTCTGTTTATCTACAGGTAGTAGAAGTAATCCTATGGTGACAAATTCAAAATCCTGTTCAAATATTTCAAAAACCTCTTCAAATATTGCTAAAACCTGTTCAAATATTTCAAAAACCTGCTCAGATATTGCTATATCCTGATCAAACATTGCTAAAACCTGTTCAAATATTGCTAAAATCTGTTCAAATATTGCAAAGTTCCACATCTCTTCTACAAGGTGTTCAAAGATGAATATTAATAGTATTATTAGCTTGCTTCCTGTGGTACTTGATTTGCTGCTGACAGAATGAGTCTTGAGTGGTTGTAGTGTTCATGACAGCTAGGAGACTCTGTTCATTTGAAAAAAAACAAAAAACAAAACAGAACTAGATAAAATGACAATAAATTCATCATCACAAAATATCAAGGCAACAATATAAAATAATTTTTAATGTTGAAAACCATTCGACTTTAATTCTAAAACTAAAAGGCGTTACTTCTCAATCCATGGACTTGTCTTTCCCCACGATATCCCCCACCTTAGGTGACGTAATATTGTTCCCTTCTATTGAAATAATTACAAAAACTCTGATAGTGATAGCCAAGAATCTGAAGTGAAAAGAGTTTTCATGGACACTTGCACATTCCTCCATTCAAATGTATCTAGGTACAACAGTGATGTCATTACATAAGGGTCATCACCAAACCATGTCAAGGTCCCCAGGAATGCTTCTACTTCTGAGTTCTACACCACTTAGTTCTCATCTTCTCGTTTTTATTTCATTCCAATGTTTGGGGTTGGGTTTTTTTGTTGTTTGCTGTTTGTTTTTTGTTACAGTGAATAATCGTGAAGAATCAGTTTGATAATAGTAGATGCTCAACCGTTAGACCAATTGAAAGGTCAAAGGTTCAAATCCCAATTGTTCCTTTAAAGTGTGGAGTCCTTGGAATCAGCCTTTGACAATCACATCCTCTGCATCATCAGGAGGCTTTTGTCAAAGCAGGTACCTGGCTAATTGTCAAAGAAGTACCTGGCTAATAGAAATATTGAGTCATATAATTATGCTAGAGGGAAGTGATTTTTCAATATGTGTACTTATTAATACTCCCCAGTGAGATGAGAAGAACTTTGGAATAAAAAGATCTGCCACAGAACCTTTATAAATTGTACAAGTCTATTGCATGGGCATTAAGAGACTTTTTCAAGAACTCTACAGGAGTTGGTTCGTCCATGATGTTATCAAAATATATCAAGGTGAGTTTTAAAAAGTGACTAGTATTGTTACAACTTACAACCATCTGTTTGATTTCTTTTTAAACTTTTCCTTTAACTTTAATCACTAACGTTCCTTTAAAATACTGGTATTCAATATTGCCTATTGTCTCAATCTCATAATTGTGCTGTTAATGTTTGTTTGACATGTGTAAAGTGTAATAATATTTAAAATAGAATGTGGAATTAAATCAGTCTACAGGACAGGTACAAGTTTTGTCACAGAATTTCACTCCGAGATAACCCAGTACCCATTTCACATCTCAATGGTCAGTAGAATTGTAAGCCTTTTTGCAAAGAATTTCAAAGTTGACAGCATTACAGCTAAGATTTCAGTCTAGTGTTCTTTTCATTGACTGAGAATCTTTGTATTTTTACCACATTCAAATATGTCCCGATGTCTTGCCAATAATTCTTCAGAGAACAATAAAGATTGGAATGAATTGAATCAAACTGAATTGAGTTGAAATTCAAATGTTTTTGGTTAAATAGTTTTTCCCATCACATCGAAGTTACCTACTGAATACACGTACTGATGTACATACAGGAAGACAGCCACGCCCCACTGTGAATGAATACACCCAGGAAGACAGCTATCCCCCACTGTGAACAAATACACCCATGATGACAGCCATGCCCCACTGTGAATGAATACACCCAGGAAGACAGCCACGCCCCACTTTGAACGAATACACCCAGGAAGACAGCCACACCCAACTTTGAATACCGAATCATTCACATGGGTGGTTGGGATCTATTTCTACTACAATGTATTACTATGTGTACTTTTCAAGAATCCCCACTTGTATTTATAAAAATAAATTCTTTCACTCGTGTAACTTGTAACTGTAGGTGGATGTGGATGCCTCTTACAGATAGATTTTTTTCATTGCCAATGGAAATTAATGACACTAATCCATCATGTTCTACAATATTTTATTCTGCCGTTATTCATACTACAACATGTATCAAGCAGACGGTTATTGTATTTAGTATCATTTGCAAATATGGTTATTATCATTACTAATTATGATCATCATTATGTTAAGATTATCATCATCATTATTACTCTGATTATTAAGATGATGATGATTATTATCACTAGAAAGAACTTAAAAGAAATGGAATTTTTGATAAACAAATTATCATTCCTAAACAGAGTTCAAGGTTCATGAATGTCAAATGGGACTGTGGGTTAGATGTTAATTTTATAATTAGGTATGAATATGATTCTATAAAAAGGAAAAAAACCAACCCAGATAAAGATTCACATAAAAAATCTGCCAAGGACATACACTTAAAAGTTATTTTACATATGTACGCCAAATTTGGTAACTTAGGGGATAGATTTTCTTAGTAGTGTTGACATATTTATGACCTAATTTTCATTAATAATATTAGATAGTTATAATAATAAATGTGTTTAGAGAAATGAAAAGGTAAGAAAGAGATTATATTTATTAGTATTAGGATTATTTACGATAACTTATTCATTCGTTACTCAGTTTACCATACAGGGATAAAAAAATGTCAATTAGCGTGAATTTTAGTGATGGTGAAATGAAGTTCAAACAATTCTTTGTCATCCGTAAAAAAAGTTTCACACGTCAAGGGAGAACTAAACCATAAAACAGTTCAAAAGAATTTTCTACTAAAAATGAGAAAAATTCAGAGAAATGCTCGTGAAATAAGTGTGTTCGGACAAGAGCAGAGATGGACCAGTGTAATCAATTACATGTATTGAAATGAATAAAATTGGATCTTGGGCCTGACTAATAGTATTTACAGGTCTTTGTGATCTACTTTTCAAGAAGAGTTTCTTGCATGGCTTACATTTTACAACTTTAAAGTGTTTGATTATAATGTAGAAAGAAAAATGTAAAAATGCAAACCCCCCAAAAAAGGACAGAAAATAAAACAATTACATTACTGCGTCACATCTACATGTGTATTTGTGTGGGCGCACAGGAAATCAGTCACATCTCGCAAAAAAACAACTAATTTCATGCTAGGGCCTTCCGAGGTCAAAATACGACATTTCAAGGAATATTTTGGTTTTAACAGAATCTGATAGTCCAATTATCAATCTTGATCCCATTAGTAGATTGACTTCAATAACAACCTTTTAAAAATTTAATTTTGCGTTTTGGGGAGACAATCTATTTCTTGTAATGTTGTTTCAACCTTAAACTCGATTATGCAAAATTAAAATTTGCTACCTAGGCGGACTAAAATTCCTATAAGCTCAAATAAAGCTTAAGTAACATGCTCAGAAAAGATGAGGGATTTAGGTTCAATCATTATCTAAATTTTCATTTTGGGCGTGGATGTGAAGGATTTTCCCGTCCATCCATATATCATATTCTTGTAATATAAAGACAATATGTAATAAACCCCTTATGTCACCATTACACATTAAAATCTATCACAATTAATAATACTGATGATAAAAAATATCAATTTTAAAAATGAGATTGAAAAATAAATAAATAAATAAATATCCACAACGCAGACAATAGAGCAGCCAAACGTAAAGCATGAAAACAATAGCAAGATGAGAAACAACTAGAAGGAAAAATAAAATAAAAGACAACACCGATATTTTTCTGTATACGTGTTGAAAATTCATTTATTGGTACATTAGAATTCATTATCTCAATGTGTCTTTATCTTTTGTATTTGTACACAAAGAAATTTCAAAACAGCAACATCATTCTAACAATACAGCTGTAAAAAGAAGAAAAAAACAAAAAGAGATTTCTCCCTAGTTTCAAATTCCTTTATGAGATAAAGCGTTGCTATACCGGTACTAATAAAGATATCCTATTATTAAAGCATAGAGGTATGACTCATATCAAATGCAATGAGTATTGGAAAGTTAAAAAAAAAGGATTATGATCACATATTCATCATAGCCAAAACAGTTTAAAATAAAAAAAGCAAATCTGACAATTCTCAAGAGTCTAAAACAGAATGAGATCTAAAACGTTTTTACCAAAAAAATCCCAACATATTTTCACAAATTTAGTATTCAAACTCATAAAGTTAGTACTTGAAAATCAATAATTTCAGCGAAAGAAATTGATATGTGGATATATGTGTGAGTTATTAGTGTTATTACGTATTTAAAAACAATAAATAAATCTTGAAAAGTGTCAGTTTTGTTCTTTCTCCTACAACCAAATAACATTTAAAAACATAGGAATTCACATCCATAGAACACAGTCCGACCAATCATGCAAAACGTTATCACACTAGACTTTATAAACTTTGATTATTTCCAAGTACCAAAAATCAACATTTGTTTAAATATACATGTTTAGAGAATGAAATCTACAATATTTACTTGATGGCATAAGCCACTAACACACAGCTTTCTTCTCAACCAAGTCAACACACATAAAACCGTCTTTGTCTTTTGTATAAAGTTAAGTGAGCGTGATTGAACTGTGAACCATAAAGCGAGGTGTGGAAAACCGGGTTTAGGACACCGTTAGTTCAATAAAGCAGAAGAATGGTAGGGCTAATTGATAGATAAAGAAAAAAAAGAAAGGAAAGGGGAACATTAGTGAGAAGAAAATGACAAATCTATAATACAAATAAGTAAATCAGATAGTAGACCATGTGGTGGGAGACAGGTGGTGATACAAATGTTACAAGAAGGAGAGGCAAAATCTTTACAGGGGAATTTCAAACTTGACATCTACAGAAGCTTCTTTGGCTAGGGTTACGATGTTGGACAGCTTTACAACCTGGAATGGAGCAACAGAGAATTTTATAGTTTTACAAATACAATGCGTCATAGAAGAAATATCAAACAACAAATAAAAAAGACCAAAGAGAAAAATGATAATTAATATCTTTGAGATTATGTAAAAAGAAATGTACAAAATCTTCAATAAAATTTAAAGGACAATGTATTACACTAGAGATAACCCAAAATCTAAAACTGACTTCTTTCATGTGGTGAAAATCTCCTTTTGTGTACAGTTGGGTTTATTCAATTAAATTTAAAATTGTAGAATTCAATCAGATATGAAAATCCTGACATGTGACTAATAGCAATTTAGTAGACTGTTCTCTCTACTTGAACGTGACATGAGTATCAAAATATCCAGAGAGAAAAAATTATAATAATAATAATGAGAACTTGTATAGCGCTTATACAACATAGCTCTAAGCGCTTTGACAAGGAGTAAAATTAGGAATAAAATAGAACTAAAAACATGGTGCACAGAATTTATACAGGTCAAAATTTTAATCTAAATAATATAAGAAATTCAAACACTTAAAAACTTTCCCAAAAAACCAAATACAAAGATCATTACAATTTCTTCCGAGAATAATAATGAGACTCACCTAGTCTTCTTCCCTTCAAATTTACATTTGAACAAAAAACTAAACCCTAACTTTATTTTCAATAGTCAAGTGATCCTTACCATTTTTGCAGCTTCATCTAGATTATCACAGGCTAAAATTTTCATACCGCTAGAAGCTATGATTGCCTTGGCATCATCTACTCTTGTTCCTGAAAATGAAAAAAAAGAAAGGAATCAGTAATGGCCACATAGCCTAAAAACATATCAGCAGTAAAAATGTCACCTGCTGATAAAAATACAGAAATGAATTTGCTGAACTAGCTGTTAAGAAATAAATTTAGTACTCTATAAATGCATATGACTTTAATACAAAATTGAACCTCCCATTTCCCAAAAAATCACCCCTCATCCCTGTCCCCTATCAAGGAATGGATAAATATAGCGATGGTGAAAGTCGTAATCCGATCAAGTCAAATAACGGTTTTTTTCTCTTTTCTGTTATTAAACCACCTAAAATTGTGAACTATGACAAAAATTAATTAGAAAGTGGCCGTGCGCAAAAAACTAAACCAGCCAACTACAGCAGCTATCCCAGTCCACTGTGTAAAACAGTCAACTCAGCAGCTGGCCGACATTACCCTTATCACACCCTATTGTTAAACGGTGAAGACTCGGCCATCCACCCTATGAATAGGCATGGGGGTCAAAAGGTGTTATAGTTAAGTCAATGGCATTGATTTCATTACCCAGTGAGATAATCGTAGGGATATAAATAGAAAAAGTCGTATAATACGCGTGAGATCTGCCTGTTTTGCTATTCATGAAATTGTGCATTTTTGTAACTTTCAAGTAAAAAAAATAAACCACTTGCATCTTTTGCATGCCCACCAAAAAAAAAAAGATAGCCTTGTTCTATGCATAGAGGAGTTCATGTTTTGAAAATTTGAGAATGCTGGGAGGTGTATTTATTAAATGAGCCATGTCTCAAAATAGCACTTTTTAACATTTGGAAATATGACGAAAAATTCAAAACTTAAAATATTCATAACTTTATTAATAATCAACTAAAGATAGATATAAAGATCTTTCTTCTAAGACAATTCTCTTTTCTGTTACTTAAAAATAATTGTCTGATAGTCCTACCTAGTTGTAAAAAAGGCATTATATAAATTGATGGAATTCGATATCACTGGAATTTTACAATTAATGACTAAGACAAGTCAAACTGTGGCTAGATTTAAACCATTGTAAATTATGTGTCTTATGACTAAGACAAGTCAAACTGTGGCTAGATTTAAACCATTGTAAATTATGTGTTTTATGACTAAGACAAGTCAAACAGTGGCTAGATTTAAACCATTGTAAATTCTGTGTTTTATGACTAAGACAATGAAATATGTCCATTATATCTTATATATGCATTATTGTTGAAATGTGGCTAGATTTAAACCATTGTAATTCAAACAGTGGCTAGATTTAAACTCTGTACATTCTGACACAGCACAATTTTTCATTTGATCTGGGCTATTTATGCAACATGCTAAGAATAGTTATTAACTCGGATGTTGCATTCCATGACTTTGATCAGCAGACTCCTGCTGAATTCCTCTTTTTTAATCAGACTTGGTTAATCTTAGATAGTTGTGGGTTTATTTTGAGCACATTTCAACAATAATGCATATATAAGATATAATGGACATATTTCAACCAGTAACAGTACTCTTTTGACCAGAACGTCCAATTATTAGCTGCTAGCTTTGATGATTTTTAATTTCATCTTTACCTTGCAACCTAACAACGATGGGAATTTTCATAGACAACTGTTCTGCTGCAACTACAATGCCCTGAGCAATGACATCACATCTCATGATGCCCCCAAAGATATTCACCAGGATAGCATTGACCTATGGAAGGAATGAAACAAGTATGATAGACAATAACAACTCATGACAATACAATAACTCTTTATTACAGCTATGCAATGAAATATAATCTATGAATGTGCTGTATTGTTGACATGCGTTCATTCACGGCATCACTAAAGATCATGATGTGGAATAGACAAAGCCTCCCTAATAGCAATCCAGGGTTGCCACACCATGGCTAAAGTCCACAGTGAGGTATTTTCAATAGGTCCAATTGAGGATTTAATTAAAGATACCAGCATCTTCTTCATCTTTCGGCTTTTCCCGCTGTTTGCAGGGTTGTTTCCACCAATAGTATGCCTCCGTAGGACCTGGTCCATTGTGTCCTCCCCATCATTTTCCAGTTCCTCTTAATTTGTAATTTGTAAGCAATCCAGCCATCAGATGCAATCATAAAGTCACTAAATTCTTTCAATTCTCCACTTTGATCATGTGGGGTGACAGCAAAAAGAACAAAAAAAACTAAAGAGGGAAGGGAGTCATAATTTGGAAGGTATGGAGGGAGAGGGGGGATTGTTCAAATATTCAGAGGCCAAAAGTGGACCAAGTGAAGACTATGAAGCTTAAAATAGGACCATCAAGGGCTCTGAAGCCCAAAAAGCCCAACTGAGGGCTTTATAACAACCCTGATAATAATAATAATAATAATAGCTATAAAAGTGACATTTTCCCTAATCAAGAGGGATTACGATATAATACATTGTAATTATTCAAGTGATACTTTTACAATGAGCAGATAATATCTATTGTGAAATAAATTGCAATGCCTATTTTTAAAAATAATGGCCCAGCACATGAGGCAACTGGACCAATAAAGATGATAAACGTCGTACGCTGTTGTCTGAGGTAATGAGTTTGAATGCCTCCGTGACTTGGTGCACTGTTGCCCCTCCTCCAACATCCAAAAAGTTGGCTGGAGTTCCACCATGAAGCTGGATGATGTCCATCGTTGCCATGGCCAAACCAGCGCCATTGACTGTACCAAGAAAACACAAAGATTAAACGATATGACAAAAATTTTTAGCAGACGAGACATGAAGATTGAGAATATATGCTAATTAGCCGACAATGAGAAAATAAGACTCATTTCTTTAAACTGCGCAGCATTGTGATATCTATACACATATTCGTTATACAACATATAAATCTACATGTGCCGGCATTGCGATACCTATACACATATTCGTTATACAACATATCAATCTACATGTGCTGGCATTGCGATACCTATACACATATTCGTTATACAACATATCAATCTACATGTGCCGGCATTGCGATACCTATACACATATTCGTTATACAACATATCAATCTATTTGTGCTGGCATTGTAAACGATTAGACATTTTATGCTCAACAAAACTCATAGGTTGTTTAACTTGAGATTATCATTCAACTACAAATACTGATGCACAATGCACCCACAAGGATATCAACATCTCATTAACATCAACAACTACAACAACAACAAATATTGCCAAGTCAAACCATGCAGGCTTTGATAACAATCTAAATACGCAGAAATATGTTCAACATATGAGTTAACAAAACCTAGATTGTGTTTCAATCATGAAGATCTTCAAACGAGTTAAAACTAAGAAATGTGAGCGTACTTACCAAGACAGCCTATGCTACCATCCAAAGCAATGTAATTGAGATCTGCCTCAGATGCACGGTGGTCTCTCTCATCTTCCTGACTCCAATCTCTCAGTTTGAAAATATCTTTCTGTCTATAGAAGGCGTTGTCATCAAAGTTGATCTTGGCATCCATGCAAAACACTGAGGAAGAAAAAGCAATGGATATCAAGACAAGACAATGAAACCTGCTTTCTCTACCACCCCACCATCTTTCAATTCACAATACAAACCTGTTATCAGACCTGTAAATAGCTCCTCAAAAAATTGTCTGAAAACCATCGGTCATCGGTGACCCTATAAATAACCCCAACTCCCAAGCACTTTATGACATTGTCCTGATTAAATCTTATAATGATACTCTTTTATCTGATCTATTTCTACCCTTTCCTCACAACTTAGGTAAAACCATTGCTTTTCATCAGGCCTAGATCTTATCTTT
>JASKDV010199445.1:0-10997 GCA_032466395.1 Aegires albopunctatus
TAGTAGTAGTAGTAGTAGTAGTAGTAGTAGTAGTAGTAGTAGTAGTAGTAGTAGTAGTAGTAGTAGTAGTAATTGTTGTATGTAGTTATGGTAGTAATAGAAGTAGCGGTAGTGGTAATAATAGGGTTGATTAGTAAAGTTGACTTCAGAAGTTGTGCTGGGAACGGCGATACAAGTAGTTTTATCAAAACATTTAGTAAAAAGTACCAATGATATAGATCTGTTATCACAATTACTGGCATCAAGGTATTGCATGTAGTCTGCTAGAGCCAAGTGATAGAGAGAAGAAATGACGGTAGAAAATGAAATGAAATGGAACAGATGGGATGTGTATAATCATATTGTTTAAAAGACTTTCATTATTCATAATTAGTTTAATAGTGTTTTTGTTACTACTTTATTTAACCATTATCCATCCATTAATTCATTGATTACTTTGCTAATTTATTCACTTGGATTGATAAGTTATAATTATAACAATATTCATTATTTGAGTACTGTTCCGTTTGTGTACTCGAATATATTATTGATCTGTACCTCTCAATGTTAGCCCTACTATTCTACGAATATAATCTTTAATGTGAGGCCATCTTTCCTGTTTCCCAAAATAGTGAGCGTATCCGAATACGAATCAGTTTGGGAGTTTCCAGAGACTTGGTTGAGTCGAATAACGTGGGTGCTCCTGTTGCCTGTCAAACTCATTTTGTTCGTCACGATACCAGATAGCAGACGTCCTGGCATTTGGTCCAAATTATACATTCTTTCCTTCGTCTGTTCTGTCGCCTGGATTAGCGGCTTGACCTACATAATGGTATGGATGGTCACCATTGCCGGTACGTTTTCTGTTGTTTATTTATTCCTCTTTTGTTTATTCAATCAAAGGGAAAATAAGGAACAAAGCTCATTTTGTTAGTTTATGTATATTATATCATTTGCTTGTTGATGATATTATGTAGATATATTCATGTTTGCTTTTGATTATGCATTTACTTATTAATTATTATGTATTCCATTATTTGTTTCTTTTATACTTATATTCTACTCGTTTATCATTTATTTATTCAGTTAGAACTTTTTTTAAAAATTTGTTGTTGTTGATTTACTTATAATATACTTATCTCCTTTGGTGGTGGTGTTTTTTAAAATTATTATTATTATTTTAGATAGCTTAGATTGGTGCCCCGTTTGAACAAACGGGTATTTTAATCTCGATTTTGATTCTAGACCTATATTTAAAATATAGAATTAGATACTATATCTAGATCTAAACGGTAAAGACATCTTTATTTAGATATAGGTAAAATTACAGATATGATGTTGAGATTAAAAATCCCGAATTCTTCATCTAGAAAACCGGATGTTTGTATTCTAGTGCAAGACTTCTGGCAAATACAGCATGATGTTGATATATCATTTAACACAGAGGAATACGAGTTATGAATTTCAGTGAAAACCAAATGAAAATCGGTTTAGCAAATTTAGAGAAAGCTTTAACACCAATATGGCATTTTTCCAGCGTTATCCTTTTATCTTATTATTAGATTCGATTGTTTGTTAATTCATATTTCAATATATTTCCTATCCATTCAATCTGTATTCAATAATTTTGTTTTATATAGTTGTATTATATTGCATTCATGTATTTATTTACAATCATATTTCATGTTTAAGGTACATAAAAATAAATATTTTCATATTTTTTCATTTTAATTTCAGGTTTGCTATAACTTTATTAATTTTGGAACCCATAACTATGTATTTACTTACTCGTAGTCGTTGTATACAAATAATTCAAAGTTCGGAACTGGGCTGGTTCGATGAACTCGGCACAAGATAATTTTCTGTCTATCTTGAGATGTGGTGGATTGGTAATGTGATTAGTTTGATAGGCTTTCAATCGAAAGACTAGAGTTTATTTCATTTTCCCTTCTTCACGCGCTTCATCTCTTTGAACTCTTTGCTCCTTGCTATTCTCCAGCAAAACAATTGTGATAATGGCATAAGTAAGAAAGCAGTAATATAATGGCTGCACTTGTCCCGGCTCTTCAGAGATTCAAGAGGATATTTGCGTGAGATGACTCGCTCAGTAAATTAAAGTTAATAAAAGCTCTCTGAGTCTGCACCTCTTGCAAAGATACTTACCGAACCCAAATAATTGTACTGCAAAGTAAACAAAATAAAAATATAAAAAAAAAAAAAAGAAAATAAATAAATAAATCATAATAATAAGAAGAAATAGATTATTTCAAGTTTTGATCCCAAGATAGAAATGTGGGTATCCCAATTAGGGATGTGATTGAAAAACACCTCCTTATTGTTAAAAACATAAAAATAAACTAAAATAAATCCAGGTACATGTATTACCGTTTCTAACTGTAATATTATTTGGATTTATTGTATGTAATGCATTTTCTCTTCAGGTGATGTACTTGATATACCAGATACGGTGATGGGTCTAACGTTATTGGCTGCGGGAACTAGTGTGCCAGATTGTCTTGCCAGCATTTTTGTAGCACGAGATGGTAGGTTAATCTAGATTCCTTAAAGAACCAATGGGTCTCATGATAATGACTATTGCCAGTCTTGTTTCACGTAAACGTGACTATTAAAACAATAATTTCGACTCTGTTAATACATTGATTTGAAACACGTCATGGTTATTCCAATTTCTTCTTCTTCTTCTTTCTTCCTCTTTCTTTATCTTCCACTTGTACTCTGCGGTGTCGTGGGGAGGTGGAGACAGTGGTCAGCGGCTTGGTGAGACGCCTCAGCGACGGACAGGCCATGGGACTTGCATGTTTCCTTCACGTCCTTAATTCGGCGCTTGCGTGGGTGGCCTCTTGCTCGTACACCTAAACTCTTGAGATCGTATTTGCTCTGAGTGCTGGCTGGTCGGGTGCCATTTTTATCAAGTGTCCAAACCACTTGATTCTCTGGCGCTCGATGTGTGTGAGGGCTGGTGTTGCTCCGACCATTATTCTGATATTTTCATTCCATATATTCAACGTTCGGAAAGTTGGACATTATGTTTCACTGGCTTTCCTAGAGGCTCAACCTGGATATATTGCATTCAAGATAAGAGCTCAAATCTCAGTATCCATGTAAAGAGGCAATCTAAAAGCTTGTGAAAGATTTAGGATCCATGGCATTGCATTTATTATTCTTATTGTACCATAGCATATCAGTGCGAGATACTTAATTATAACATATAGAAAGAGCCAGATGTGCGATTGCAATTTCTAGCAAACACACGAGTGAAAACCCCCAAACAAACACAAACTATTTATGATTAAAATGTGTTAAATATGTCCCTCTTTATCGATGATTCGTTCGTTATGTTCTTTTCTAAATTTTATGGTGATATTTATTATAACATAATTCTTTGTTTACCCTCTAGACAATGGAGATAATATTATGCTTGTATTTTATTCTTTGTCTTTTTCATCTCTCCTGATTATAGTTATATGGTTGTATCTAATTCTCCGTCTTCTTTCACATAGCTATTTTATCGAGTGCTTATCTTTTTTTCACATAGCTATTATATCTAGTGCTTGTCTTCTTTCACATAGCTATTTTATCGAGTGCTTGTCTTCTTTCACATAGTTTCTTCCACTTTTCGTCTTATTTTATAACTAGTCGAACACCCGTGCCATCGCGAGAAAGAATAATGCTACATTGATTTATTGTATTATTATTGTTGATTTATTGCGCGCGGTAAGCTAAATCTATAGTTTTCCTGAACAGAAAATATTTTGTAATTTGGTTTCTGATTATGCTTCCTGCATTATGTTTAGATTCTACACACATGTACTATGCTTCAATGTGGTCAAAGAGCCTACATATGTCCAACACACACTACACATATAATAGCAAATTTAGACTGTCGTCATAAGGCCTCGATCATGATGGCAAAACAAATGGTGATTCATCTAGAAAGAAATAGCTGTAATTTGCCTTATTATAAACGAATTTCACTCACACCAACTTTTGTTGATGTTATTGAATCTATTAGTTTATGTCAAAGAGCTAATGGTGGAGTAGCCATTGCATGTAGTATAATGTATCACTTTTCTCCTGAACAACACGTGGAGAGTTCAGCCAGAAATTAAAACAAAACCTCTGGTTTGTAGACGACCTCCTGAATTCAAGCCATGCCAATGGTTTGTTTTGATTTTAGGGAGCGGTCAATTTTTGAAAATGCGTATTTTGGTCAATTAAGCAGGAAAACACCTTGATTTTGTTGATTAACACTAACCCATATATCAAGACACCATATGTAATTGTACATTTTTTAGACCTGTCAATCAGTTCTGTGCGAGAGAGCAAAAATATAATTGAAAAGAGCACAATAGTCCCCTTTTTACTAATTGTTTTTAAGATAAGATGGTATTGATTTCTATGTTCATTTTGAATATATCTCTTTCATATTTCCTGTCTTATTTAATATGGCAATAGCTAATACTCCGTCTTACTTGTGTCCAACATTCTATCTTCTTTAATAGGCTATATCTGATTCATTTTCCTTTGATATGGCTAGGGCTATATCTGATTCATTTTCCTTTGATATGGCTATTTCCAACATTCTTTCTTCTTTAACAGGGCTCTATCTGATTCATTTTCCTTTGATATGGCTATTTCTGACTCTCGTTCTTTTTCAACATAAGAATTATAAAACTTTGTGTATTCTTTAACATTGGTATATCTAACTCTCTGTCTTTTTTTAATTTCTGTCTAATTTAAATTTGATCACACTTATTATTTTCCTTCTTTCATATTGGCTGTCTCATAGTCTTTGTTTCCTGCTTGTATCATTGCTTGGTCAGTTCTTTGTCTTGTTTAGTATGGCTATTTCCTTTTTTATGCCTCATGTATTATGTAATGTGGTTATTTATAATGTTCTGTATTGTTGTATACGAACAAGTCTAATCTTTTATCTTATTGGAAGGGAGCTATATCTAACTCTCTTTTATCTTTTTTTATAATTATGGTTGTGTATACAGATTTTTTGCCTCCTTTTCTTTAGGTTATGATGACATGGCTGTATCATAACTCTTTAATATTATTTTTTCATCAGCTTACGGTGATCTAATTGTTTGCTCATCTCCAGGTTATGGTGATATGGCTGTATCTAATTCCCTTGGCAGCAACGTGTTTGACATTCTCTTGTGTCTTGGAATTCCCTGGCTCATCGAGACTACCGTGAATTCAGGGAACAATGTCGTTATATCAAGTCAGGGACTTACCTATTCGGCCTTGACCTTGCTGGCTACTGTGGCCTTCTTATTGGTCTCAATGGGATTGAACAAATTCAGATTGAACAGAACCTACGGCTTACTTTGTCTCGTTGCCTACGTTTTTGTTATAATTTTGTCTTGTTTGTACGAACTGAATGTATTTGGTGACTTTAACCCCCCGTCGTGTCCTAGAGAAACATGATGATAATGTTTATGTTCATGTTTGTATACATTATATTTCTCTTTTATTTTTAAGGTCGATTTGTTTGCCTTCCAATCTAATTTCTTTCATCTATCAAAAGGATGGTGATAACTATATGATTGATTAACAGATTCCAAGCAGGTAAAATTGATGGTAAACAGTCGGTTTTGTCGCTGCTTCGTATGACATATTTGAAGTACGCCATTGTAAGTTGTTAAAAATGGGGAATATAGAATGAAATTGTGTGTGAAATAAACACCACTTTCGAGTGACAATATACATTTTGACAACCTCAGAATGTAAAGTAGTATGTTTATGAAATGTATAATTCAGAGATAGAGTTCAGCATGTCTACATGATTTGTATATTTATTGTTGAAAGAGCATATCAAGCAGTTCCATTGACAAGAAATATTTGGAAATTCCTCCTTTTTGTTATCACCATTTCACCCCTTACAAATGTGATATGTTAACTTAAAATCTTCAGAAACGGTGAATGATAAACTGTCGTTAAGTGGCTTCGCTACATCTTCAAAAAATTAGATCTATATTAAGGTTGGGCATTTTTTACGGCGTGACATCAAACAGCATTCAGTCTTCAAATTACGACTGATTCTGATAATCATGAATGATTCAGATTATTAAATTGTAATATATTAAAACTGGTTATTAGATCTATTAATATAAAGACAAATTATCATTCTACACCAAGATTACAATTGGATTGATTTCCAGCACTGTAGGCCTACTATAGGAATATCAATTGCTATATGAATGACGTCATCGATTCATTTGACGGTATTTGATATGCACTACGTGGAGTGTTAAAGCAATGATCGACGGGGTATCGAACACGCGAGTATTAATTGAATATCGTTCTTCTTAACAGAGTGTTTCATTTATATTTTTTAAAGTCGACGCAGCGTTACTCGCCTCTGGTGAAAATCGACGCTGCGTTTACTTACCCTGCCGGCTGACATTTTAATATTGATAAATAAACAAGGATGAAATAATGGAGGAGGAGGGAGAGTCATCTGCTGGTTTAAATGGATCTAGTAAAGTAGGTGGTCTTAAAAATTTGTGTTCCTTCAATCGGAGAGCATTGTTTTATTATTTTCAAGCACCTAAATTTCGCAAGACTGTACGTATTTATTTATTTTTTATTTCAACGCCAGTTGCAACATAAGTTATATATTAAAATTTGATATTTCTGATACAGATGTCTGTTGCTAACAAAAACAAAATCTTTCCACCAAGCCCGTTGTAACAGCTGCAACAAACATCACATTTGATGGATACGGATGGTTCAACGATTTGAAACATCATCTTACATGCACTTCCTTTGTGACTTCCTGATTATATTAATTTTTTTTGAAATATTCGGTGATATTTGGGCTACTTCAGCCCATGAGAAAAACGGTCACTATAAAGACGTCCTACTTAAGGTTGAACATGTTTTATTCAATTCTAATACGATGATCACAAATTATTACATTATTTTTATTTCTTAAAAGAGAAGTCAAAAGACGTTTGTTTGAAATCTTGAAATCAAATAATATACTGTCAATGATTATCACAAAGAGTCTAGATCATAACTACGTTGGGGAAAACCATGCTAGGATTAAATCCAAAAAATAGAATCCATCTGATATTCTCTGCTTTTTGTTATAAACACTGTCCAGCAAAACTTGCAATTGTTACGGATATAACGGTTCTTGAAGTAGATTTGGTGAAGTATGCAGGGCTACTAAAAAAAACTTCCAGCGTAGCCTGATATTTAAACCCTTCTGTACACCATGGTTAGCAGGCTTTGATAATCAACCAACCAACCAAACAAACAAACAAGCAAACAAGCAAACAAGTGTAGAAATAACAATATTTTATATCTGCTTCGAAGCTAATATGTGCTGTTTAAATTGACTGCACGCAGTTTTGAAGACCATGTCCGTATAGATAAAGGGAGATAAGCGAAATTATTCAAGGATTTTACTTACGAATAACAGAGTGCCTGTTTAAGAATACAATAAATAAATATTATTCATCTAATTACTATCTAGACTACTTATCTAGAAGTACACAATGTACTTCCAAAAACATGACAATGTAAGAATAATATTATGGAATTAATGTTCATTAGGAAGTCTAAATTTGAAGATGTGTTCCAAAAGGGGTGAAAGTTAGTAAGTTCTAACCAAAAAAAAAAAAAAAAAGAAAAGAAGAAGAAATAATAGCCTTTTTAAGATTAATGATATTGTTTAAAAAGTGTTCTTCTCCCTTTTCACTCAAGCATCGATAAATGTCATTGTGTTGAATAATAAAACTTGGACAGCAAAGATTATGGTTCCTGTAAAATTTTCCTTTGGTATTTCAACATGCAGACAATTAAATCAGAGACAATCAAAATATTTGTAATCAATCATGTCGATAATAATGATAATCATGACGCGAATGGGTTATTATTATCGCGGTAGAGGGCTGTCATTATCTTACAAACACTTTTACTTTCTGTGTTTTTCTCTTTTCTAGTAATTTATCATCATTATAGTAATCATCATGGGTATCAACTTAACCATCTTTATTGCTTTATCACCACAAAGAGTAATATAATACTGAGCGTCACAATTAAGTTCCCACTTTAGAAATCATAATATCTCCGAGAGTAATTAATAGATCTAGATAAAACTCATACTGATGCTGGAACATTCCTTTGTTTATTGCCTGTACAAAAATAATTGAAAAGTATTCAGATCTTCATAGATTATTTTCCAAAACATGCACAAGAGTCAAAAATTGAACATACAAAACGAGGGTGATACAATGTATATTTCGATTGCTACTTCCTCCTTTGTGCACCATTCAGACGGGGTTCAATTTGACTCTTTCATTAAAAATGGTTGCTAGGCCATTGATGACATATTAAAGTTATTTTGCGTCAGTTTAGACCTATAACCAATCATTGCTTGATATGAATTATTCTCCGCAAAGCTTTTACACAGACATGCAAAAACTTTCCCCTACAGAAACCAAGCAATTGGCATATGTATTGCTGGAGCCTCATCAGCAACAATCGCTTTACAGTTCAAGTTCAAGGGAGCTGTAAACAAGTTGATTCAAAAATATAGTGATACTAGCGATGTTGCTGATATTCCAGAATGTGATAGCAAAGGAAAGGAAAGACGTCAACCCAAGAGGATTGTGAAATCGTCACGAGCCATACTGCCAATCCATTCTGTGCAGTGAGAGAGGCATCATAAGATTACATCATGCCTGTCAACAGTTCGTCGACGGCTAAAGACGAATGGATTGAAAAGTTGTTGACCCTACGTTAGAATCCGGCTGACAGAGGTACATATTGCTTGGCGGTTGGAATGGGCGGAGAGACATGCTAGATGCCATCAGCCTCAATGGGACTCAGTACTCTTTTCTGATGAGAGTCGGTTGAAACTGTCCTTTTCCGATGCAAAGGATCCACATTTGGCTGAGAGATGGACAGCGTTTCACTCGCCGGTGCATCTGCATCACAGAGACGCTTCGATGTGGTGGTGGATTCATGACAGGAATCAGTTCTATTCACTGAACAGACCTAGACTGGTCTTCGTGGAAGGCACGATTTCCGATCAAGTTTACATCGACACTTTCTCTTGGTCAACTTCGACAAGCTTCCACTCGGGTATGCTGCCATCCCTCAACAACGAATTTCCAACCTGACACACTCAATGAGAAGTGGGGTAAAAGCATGTAGAAAGGTGGCTCGGTGCCATAAAAATATTGAATAAAATTATCATAAACTCTATCTTTTTTATATTTTTTTTTACATTCTGTGTTGAATTTGTTTATGCGCTTTCCCATTTGAAATTCAACTTTTACCTTACTAAAATTGTGTAGTCTCAGAATTTTACTGGTCATTGTATTACGTTGAACATTCTTTTTTTTAGCCGTTTTATCCATTTGACTTTGATGTCATCGTGCTGTCAACTAAATTCCTCTTTTTTTGGTACCATTTGGGTTCAGATTGATTTCAATGTTTCTGAGCTATATGCCATTAACCAGTGGGAACTTAATTGTGACGCCCAGTTTACTTAGCAGTTTAATTCATCAACGTGAATGGTCCTTATTTCATCATTATCTTTAATTTTATTGTTTTCATTTCCTCACTCTGCATTCATTTTTGAAATACATAAGTGATGAATAGATAATACATGAATGTATAATGTTAAGTAACTAAATAAATAAATGATACAAAAATAATAAATACAAAATAAATAAATATGTATATAATTCATTAATGAAAAAATAATACGTCAATAAATAATACTTAAATAACTTAATAATCAATGAATAATATAATTAAATCAATAATTGAATGATAGATAAGTTTTTAAAAAATGAATTCAAATCAAACTAAATTGCGAAAAATTATAAACTGTAGTATCCATTGTTCAATGTTGAAGCTTGTATTCGATATTATAATGAAAGTATTATACGACATGCGATATTACACGTATTATTTTTGATAAAATTCATCTGCAATGATATTGGTTACCCACAATGCAGTATGCTCATGGTGTACTACTGATGCATAGTAATGAACATCGTAGATCTCCTTTTCTTTTAATTTCGCTTTTCGTGATCTTTTTCAAGCCTACAGGGCAAGTGTTTTATAGAACTGGAGCTTCTTTCAATAAGGTTCTATCAACATCAATCACACTATAACATAGCTTAAGATGTATATTTTAGAAATGATAACTTTTTAATTTCAACCAATTATTAATTATTATTAATCAATTTAAATGTTCGTCTGCAATACGAATTTTCGGCTTGGTTGTGTATTTGAGCGTACCCAGTGACATAACTATACTATGTCATAAATCAAAATATAAAAAAAAATTAAAGAAAGCAACCAAAGAGGACAAATTGGTAATGCGGAAGATTAAGGTCGCCATTATAGTGGCCGAACGCGCCGGGCAGAATTTTATGGTGAAAAACATATAACTACAAAATGATCCGATATAATATTCATGAATTTCATTCTCAATCTTTAGGGTTGAATTGTCGATTTCAATAGATACAAGTGAGCTATTATAGTAAGTTGTTATATGTCCAGAAAAATATTTATGGGGGAAAAATATAACTACAAAATGATCCGATATAATATTCATGAATTTCAATCTCAATCGTTAGGGTTGATTTGTCGATTTCAATAGATACAGGTGAGCTATTAAGTTGTTATATGTCGAGTAAAATATTATTCTGCCAATACGACTTTGGCACATCTCTTGTTACTTGCCTTCTTAAATGCATTTATTTCCTCTCTGAATTTTTAGATAAGAATACTTGTACGCACTTGACATAACGTTGATTTTTACATATTAATTGCTCTACCTTGGTTTTACATTCCAAGTTTTATTATGTGGGTTCGTTAAAGTTTATTTCGTTTTTAATACGCGCCTCGGCGCGCTTCACACAGTCATCGATTAAAGACACGATAGAGAGAGAGAGAGAGAGAGAGAGAGAGAGAGAGAGAGAGAGAGAGACAGAGAGAGAGAGAGTCAGAAAAAGAGA